>CAUYON010076675.1:0-69271 GCA_963573935.1 Arctocebus calabarensis
GGAGGTTGAGAGGGCTGCCCGTAAAAGGGAAAAAAAGAAAAAAGAAAAGTGAAAGAAGCCGGGCAGGGCCTCCCCCCTCACTGGCCACTTTCAATGGCTAGCTTTCAGTCTGGTCTGCCAACTGTGGGAGGTCCAGCCCCCGTGCGTTGAACCGGCCACAGCCCCAGTGTGAGTTGGAATCCACACGGCACCCGTTCTGGCCTCAGTATTCTCATCTGCAAACCGGGAAAGACGCCGCTCACCTCTCAAGTTAGTCGTGAGGGCTGGGGAGGGGGGGATCAGTACGGTGTGCCCACCCGGTCGCACCTTAGACCCCTTTACAGGAGGGAAAGTTTGGACACAGCCCGGCCTGACCAGATCAAAACACAACGGGGGGTAAGTGAGGGAGGGGAAGGGGCTGCGGGTAGGGAGGAGGAGAGGCGGAGGAGGGGTGTCGGGGAGAGGCTGGAAGGGGCGTACGTGGAACAGGCCCAGGGGACTCCGAGGCTGCGCGGGGGCTCAGAGTATCGGGGTCTCCCCACCGCTCCTCCTGGCGCCTCGCCAGCCTCGGCGTCCCCGCCTGGGCCTCGGGCCCTAGGAGTCTGTCGCGCACACCCGCGGTGGCCCCTCTTGGGGCGCAGGACCCAATGAGCTCCCCCCGGCAGACACCTGCCTTACCTGGCCACAGCCCCGCGGCACCACACCTGGTCCACACCAGTAGCCGCTCTCCGGGCCCCACCCCGGACGTGGCTCCCGGGAAGGCCCCGCCCCTCGCCCCGCCCCCTCCCACACCTGCGCGGTGGCCCTGGAGTCCGCCCGGGTCTCCGGAGACTGGGGAACCGCGCCGGGGAGGGCGGAGCGTGCGCTGGGGGCCCCTCGCTCCGGGCCGCGGGCCGCTCTCGCACCGCGGCGCCCTGGGGCGGGCACTTCCCTTGTTGATTTATTTCTCCATTTTAGGGTTATTCAAAGTGAGGCGGGGAAGGGTGAGGTTTGCCGGGACTTGAGAGGAAGCTTATTTGACAAACGTTCCCGAAGTACCTTTGGCCCAGGCGCTGACCTCCTGGGGGTGTGGTTGGCTCGGAACCCAACAGTGACAGGGCTTCTGCTGCCCCGACCCAGGCCGAGGGGCAGGGAGGGCTTCCTGGAAGGGCTGTGACCAAGCCCTGGACCTGGGAAGGGTGGTTCTCGGCCAAATGCTGCCTTTGTCTGTGGGCACTGCCCCTGCCCCAAGGATTTGTACAGACCCGGTCACGTAATCAGAAGTTCAGACTGGAGACCCAGAAACTCCCGGAGGTGCCACCATCCCGCTGGGGGCGGTGGTGCAATCGGAAGAGTTAGATGTTGTCCCCACCCAACCCCTGTTGGGGTTCAGGGTGAGCAGCTCACTGCGGTGGACTTGTGAAGACTGGCCGGTGACTGCTGCCCATCTTCCCGGGTGCGCCCACTCTGCCTCCTTCTGATTCCTCTCACCTCCGCCCTGGCACCTCTTTTTTACCCACATAGCCCCAAGATCTCATCCAGCCTCCTTTTTCCAGGGTACATACCCTGATCACCCCCAATTAATATCTCTCCCGCAGTTCTAAAAGGAAGAGGCTAAGGCAAAATAAGGGTTAAAGAATGTATTTGAGCCAAAGTGAGGACGTCGTGAAAACTCAGATCCCAGTAACCTTACCCATGAGCTTTGCTCTGTTCTGGGGCCGAGAGAGGCAGCCTCCAGTGTGAACTGGCGCAGTCCAGACAACACCGGGCATCACTGCAAAAGTTCCCGTTAGGTTCCCAGCCAGGTCCAGTTATGCAAATCAAGGATCGAAACTCACTAAGTTCTGATTGGATGATACCAGCTCTGATCGGCTGAGGTGATTGAGCTCTGATTTGTTGGTTCTTTGTTGCTGTTTGGAGCACTGGAGTCCCCAAAGTTGAACAGAGATGGGGACTTAGGGAACTTGTAAGTACACATGTGACCTCTAGTCAGCAAATGGCCCCTTGGCTTCGCTTTAAGCTTAGCCACTTGAAGGACAGGCTCGTTGAGGTTCACATTTGTAACTGCTGCTAGTCTGAGCGTATACTGAAGCCTTGAATCTGTGTCTCCCAGATTGTGGTGCTCAAATTTAGCCCAAATAAACTCTCGACTTGCATTAATTTTGTTTCAGTATTTTCTTTCAGTTTGACAATCCCTGAGATGGAGCCAGGACCCCTTTTAGGGGGTTGCTGGTGGGAGGGGGGAAGCATGGAAATTCAGGAAAATCTGGAATCTCTTCAGGGGAAGTTCCAGGCACCCAGCTACCTGGAAAAGGGAATGAGAATAGTAGTGGCCCTTCAAACAAGCCAGTCTCAAGGTATTTTGATCCCCTATCGAAACTAAAAGATGGCATCTTGAATTTTTCCAGAAACCCCCAGAGGATGGGAAATACAGAGAAGGGAGTATGGAGGAACTAAACTCTGACAGCTGTTCTTTCTTCCAAATGTTTCCATGAGGGGCCTGGAGAGAGTCAGGTGCCCTAATCCAACTGCAACCCATAGGCCCCCGCATCAGGATATCCCATCTTTGGGGGCTAGGCCAATGGGTAATCTCCATGTACTGATTTACAATTTTGCCTGCAACTCTGCTTTCCTGAAATGTGCCCTGCCTTTAAAAACCCTGTTTGCTCTTAAGCACTAGCTGCCTGGTCTCCTTACATGGTGCCAGGCAGTAAAATGCCTCTTTCTCCCGCTGCAGCTCTCAGCTTCAGTGTCTGGTTTTCCTGTGCTGGTGAGCAGACCTCAGTGTGGATCTGTGACACGTGAGTATTGAGAGAATGAAACCGAGGTTGCCCATTGATTGGAGTTCCTATGATGTGCCTATGATGTACCAGCATGGGGCTGGGCATTGGCCATCGCAGTGAGCAAACAGCCTCCCAGTGTTGGCCTTCCACGGAATGGTGACAAGTAATGCTAAGACCAGGCACTGTCCTGTTAATCCTAACACACATGTATTTGTTTATTTCATACGTGCCATTACCAAAACTGGTGAGAAGGTGACTGCCTTTACTTTGGGAGAGAGAGAATACTCACACAAGCTGAAACAGAAAGAGAATGTATTGGCATACTCAGCCAGCGAGTCCACAGGTGGGCAGGTCTGATCCGGAGCCCCACACTGTCACCATGAGCCCCCTTCCTTGCTGGCTCTGCTGCATCCTAAACCTAGATCTCTTCATGCTCACAGGGCCGCTGCCTAGTGACGGGGTTCCGGCCACCCTACCCCCAATATGACACTTTGACATCTGAGAGGCCACTCTCACCTTCCCCCCTGAAGCAGGTCATAAGCCCCTCTTGTGAGAGGTGCCTCCCTACCAGAGGGGAAAAGCAAACTTATCTCTGAAGACACAGGGACACCCACAGAAGACCCCGAACATACAGACCCTGCCAAGTTCCCAGTTTATTATCTTCAGATCTCGGGCCTGTGTCCTCCAATCATATTTCTCCATGACCATCCGCTCTCCATCAAACCCCAGATTTACTTCTTTCTTTGAGTCTTCATTTCCTTACATAGGCTTCTGTGTCACATAAAACTTGTACTAAATAATTTTTTTATGCTTTTCCCTTGTTAATCTGTCTTTTGTTAGAGGACCCTTAGCCATGAACCCCGCAATGGTGATCGAAAGATCTTCTTCATCTCAATACAGCACTCCTAGTGTGTGAAGCTTCACCACTTAGGTTGGGGGACGGAGAGGGAGGGGAAGGCTTTCTCTTGCCTCAGCCATTCAGGCAAAGTCTTACCCAAACTGCTCTCTCTGGTTGGAGGAAAGCCTGTATCGATCGGCTTAGAGCTAGTCACTCCCAGAACTAGAAGTAATTATCGTCAGAGGGGCATCACTGAACCACACTGGGGTCTGCTCACCAGCACAGGAAAGCCAGATACAGAAGCCGAGAGCTGCAGCGGGAGAAAGAGGCATTTTACTGCCTGGCACCATGTAAGGAGACCAGGCAGCTAGTGCTTAAGAGCAAACAGTGTTTTTAAAGGCAGGGCACATTTCAGGAAAGCAGAGTTACAGGCAAAATGGTAAATCAGTACATGGAGGTTACACTTTGGCCTAGCCCCCAAAGATGGGATATCCTGATGCGGGGGCCTATGGGTTATGGGTGGATTCAGGGATTCTTGGAGTAGTGGAAAGGAATGCTGAGATGGATGTGACTCTCTCCACGCCCCTCAAGGAGATATTTGGAACAAAAGACAACTGTCAGAGTTTAGTTCCTCAGTCCTCATTTTCTTTTCCAGGTAGCTGAGTACCTGGAACTCCCCTTGAAGGGGCTCAAGATTTACCTTAATTTTGCTTGGGCGTGGTGGCTCACATCTGTGATTCTAGCACTCTGGGAGGCCAAGGTGGGTGGATTGCTTGAGCTCACGAGCTCAAGGCTAGCCTGAGCAAAAAGCGAGACTCCCATCTCTACTAAAAAACAGAACAAACTGAGGCAGGAGGATCTCTTGAGCCCAAGAGTTGGAGGTTGCTGTGAGCTATGAAGCCATAGCACTCTACCCAGGGTGACAGCTTGAGACTCTGTCTCAAAAAAAAAAAAAAAAAAAAAAGATCTTCCTTAATTTCCATGGTTGGGTGCCCCCTCCCCACAGCAAGCCCCTAAAAGAGGTCCCTGCTCTCTCTTGACCACAGCTGCCTTTTCCTGTGCAATAAATTTATAACCATCCTTGTGCACGGCCTGTGCAAAGTAACACAATGTAGTTTATATATTATTGTTTTATCTTTTTTTTTTTGTCGTTTTATTTTTTTGGCCACGGTCGGGTTTGAACCCACCACCTCCAGTATATGGGGCTAGTGCCCTACTCCTTTGAGCCATAGGCACCGCCCTATGTATTATTGTTTTATACCTTCCCTGTTTCCCAAGGGCTGGAGGTGACAGGAAAGCAGAGAGAGCCGTGGTGGTGACTTTTGAGGAACACCACGTCGGAGTGTCTAAATAGGTCAGGAAGGGGGCCTCTTCCTAGGTGAATGCTTCATCCCCCTAACACATGACAAGGACGTCATGGAGACATCTCTTTCCAGCAGCACACACTTGATTGTTTCCCACTGGTGCATTGTGAAGGTTTCTCTTTTCCTTTTGTGGCATGTAAACATCATTTTTTATTACATTGGTAGATCAGTTCCTCGTGAAAGAGGGACGATTTGCAGGGATTCTGTTTCAAAAAGCAAATCTGGACAGAAGTAAGAGAAAATACTCCCAGGTGGTCTACAGTTTATGACTGGCAGTGTAATTTCATAGCATTAAGAGATGTTGGGGAGGGGATACACCACCCTCCTGGCATTTGTGTTTGATGAAAATCTCATAGAAATTCTACAACGATAGCTTAGCAATATTAAAATACATGCAATAAAGCAACAATACAGAATGATTGTGTGGCACAGAATGCAGGTGGGTCCTGCCATTCATAATAAAAGGAAAAAGAAATATAAAGGAACTGCAAACCCAGGCTGCCTCCTTGTAGGTTCTTTCTTCTGTTTTTCCCCAAGCACTGTGGAATCGGTAATCAACCAGTTAGTCATTTCCTTTTGTTGCTATAACAATAACTCCTTGCATTTCAAATGCTTTGCAATAGAAAAGAAAGAATAATAATGCAAAGTGAAGGAATTACTTCTGAATGGTATTATTCGCAGCTTTATTAAATTTGCTCGTACAAATGTTTATGAAGTCAGAGAGTTGGTTCTCTCCCAAGCAGCAAATTCCACATTAATAAGCGCTGGGGGATGGAGAACTTGGAGGAGGAAATGAAGATCTGCATCCAAGGTCTTGGTCCTCCCATTTGTTTTCTCCCAAATTAACTCACTCTGCCTGCTGCTCAGGCTAAGACACGGCCTGCTTTTAACCTATGAAAGCGATGAAACCAACATTTCTCCTGTGATGTGTGCTTACCACAGCCAGGTTAAGCCAAAAGGGATCTAGAACAGGGTCTTCCAACCCTCTCCCTTTACAAGCCAGGACCCTGGGATCCAGCGGGTCACTGGCCTTGCTCTACTGCTGTATGGCCAAGCCCAGACCCCTCAGGTGTCCTGACCCTCCTTCCTACGGTGTGCCCCGGTTCCCTGAAGATGCATTTGGATGTTAGTGCTGACTGAAGCAGAGTGAAACTGCGCAGTGTCCCGGGATCTTGGGGCCTGATAATTGAAACCCTTTTGATTGGCAGCTGAGCAGGCCACAGTCCTGATGCTCTGTCTGACATCAGGGTAGCCACTGATTATATACACTGGTATTCCCCACCTTTTGAACGCCCTTGCTATATGGGAATTCTTCACTTTAAGAAAGCCACTGCCCCAAGATGACCAGACACTGGTTTGCTCAGCCTCCTTGCTACTCGGAATCCACCACTGTGATATACACCCCAAGAGAGGAGGCTGTCCTGGAATGCATTACCCAGGAGGCGGGTGGCTGTGGTGATGTCCAGCTTGCGTGCTGAAGGAGGCCACAGTGGCTACAAGGATAAGGACCTGGGACGCAGCTGGCATTGGTGCTGGTGGCAGCTGAGTTTGGTCCAGTGCAAGTGGAACATCTCTGCATGGTGGGAGTATCTGCGCAGCAGGAGCCTCCCTGTAGGGTGAGAGCATCTCCGCGTTGGGGGAGCCTCGCTGCAGTGGCTATAGATGTGCTCACTGTCCCATCAGGCCATACGGTAGGGTAGGGTGGCTTAGGGCATCCTGGACATTCGGCTCTCTCCCCTCCTGGCAACTCTGGGCGCTTCCAGCATTCTGTGATAATCTGCATAACCTGCTGGCCACTGGTCAGTAGCTTGAGAACAAGAGCCTTGCCTGTTCCCGCATCCCCGGCCTCCTCCCCTGCCAAACACGGGTCCCCATAGAGAGAAGCGTCAGCGGGAGAAATTCTTTGCACAGATGATGTCAATGATACTTTACATTTTTAAAGCATTTTACAGCCTGTTAGAGCAGTTCTAAGGTCTCTGCAAACACATCAGTCAATGAGGAGAAGGGTTCTTGGGGGTTAACCATCAGTTTGTTATTAAGCCATTATCACCTTCAGGTCAAAAATCATTAAGTCCACATCGGCCGAATCGTGTCATCTGTGCAGAGCTACTTCATCAGGGCTGCCTTGTAGCTGGCAGCTTACAATCTTACAGCCTTTGCTCTCTGTGTGGGTCCATGGTGTGTAGACAAGCAAAGACATTGCAAGGAATAGTTACATAATTTAATATCTGGAAAGATTCTCATTAAAGATGGGGAAACTAAGGATGAGGTGACCTGCCCCCTGTCACACAGTGACCAGTTCAGGATCAGACCCTGATCAGCCCTCCCCCACTCAAGGACTACCTGCTTCTAGAGTCAAGGTCACTGGAAACTCACCTCTGGGTTTTCCTAAATGTCCCCTCCCCAGCAGGACTGTTGCAGTAGGGCAAGGCTCATGTGACCAGCTGGGTTACTGGCCCTATGATGACCCTTCTCTGGCTTCTGGGATGGGCCTGAAGGTCTTGCTGTTTGAGGAATGGGCCCATCTTCCACAAGGTGCTACAGACTACCCCCCAAATTCATATGTTGAAGCCCTAGCTGTCAATGTGGCAGCTGTATTTGGAGATAGGGCTTTTATGTAGGTAATTAGGGTTCAATGAGGTCATAAGGGTGGGGCCCTGTTCCTAAAGGATTAGTGACCTTGTGAGAAGAAATACATCTCTCTCTCCTCTTTCTGTGTCTCTCTCTCCAACCCTCTCTATCATGTGAGGACAAAGCAAGAAGGCAGCCCCCAACAACCCAGAGGTAGAGCTCACCAAGAAACTGCTCAAGCCAGCACCTGATAGGACACCCAGCCCCAAGAACTGAGAGAAGCAGCTTAAGTCACCAGTCTATGGTATTTTGTTATGTTAGTCTGGGCTGAGATATAGGGCTACGACAAATGCAGGCAGAATCCAAAACAACTGCTTACTCTGTCTTTGGTCAGATGGCAGCTGTCTGGGGAGATGGGAGGTGACGTGAGAATTCATGACCCTTCTGTAGAGGAAAACTGTCAGGGCGGACAGGGAGGCTGCTCTTCTTGAACTGTGGGTGTGCATGTGCACATGTGTATGTGCGTGTGTACGTGTGAGTATGCAGGAGTATGTTGAGTATGTATGGGTGTGTACACGTGTATGTCTGTGTGTACATATGTGAGTACACAAGAGAGTATGTATGTTGAATGTGTATGTGGATGCGTGTGGGTTTATATGCGTGTGTGAGTGTACACAGTATAGTGTATGTGCCTGTGAGTGCACCAGGCATAGCATGTGTGCATGTGTGTATGTGCCTATGAGTGCACACAGCACAGTGTGTGTGCATGTGCATGGAATATGAGCAGCCCAGACCTTGGCAAACATACGGACAGCCTGGGAGGACAGGACAGTAAGCCTCCTAACTGGTTTCTAGAGCCCAGGTGGGGGCTGCAGGAGGGAAGGACATACTGAGGCTTCGGGGAGGAGGTGGGGCTGCCGGAGAAAGGAACAGTGTGTGGGGAAGGTGGGGCTGGGCTGGCCCCTGGGAGGTAATTGGTCCTCAAACCCCCAGCTTTTCCTCCTCCCTGTGGCTACAGCGGCGGCGGCGTGGCAAAGGGCCTGAATGAAATATAACACCCACCAGAGACAAAGTTGACACCTCTGAGACCAGCTTCAGGTGACAATGAAACCGTCCTTACAGATTGATGGAGAGAACTAGGGTAGGGGCCCCCCCAAATCTGTGAAGGAATTGGCATCGCTAAAATCACAATAGCCAGCCACTGGCCCTTTGCTTATGGACGACAGTCCCTGTCCCCTTGTTTGCTTCTCTGTAACTGCTGCTCCAGAGGGCACAGCCAGTCGTTTGTAAAGATCCCTAACTCTTCTCCAGAAATTGCATCACCTGCTTGGAACCTGAGGGTAGTATTTGAGATCCCTTCCAGGTCCTGCATTCCAGAGGGTCGACTGACCCACCCAGACCAAAGAACTGACTCCACTGGTCTTGGGCCCTGCACCCAGCACCCGCATTCCAGGGCATCAGCTGACCCGCACAGTGGTCCACACCGCTGATTCTGCCCCAAACTGGCCAATTAGCAGACCCTGATTGTCTAACCCTCTGCCTACCAAGCTGTCTTTATAAACCCTTTCCTCCCAATTCTTGGGGAGGGGGATTTGAGAAATTTCTACCCTCTGCCTGCTAAGCACTATGAGAAGTGCTTTTTTCTGCTGTGACTCTGCCATCTCTGAACTGGCCTTCTCTGGGGCAGTGGGCAGATAGACCTGGCTGGGTGGCGCCACCACCAGACACGTTTACAGAAACTTCATTGTCCTGTTGCAAACTTTAAAGTAACCCAACCTTCCCTTTATAGAAAAGATCTTCTGGGACCTCTGGGCCCAGGCTCCTGCCCCGCTGTTCCCTGACCTGTCCCTCATGGTTGGTCTCTGCTGGTCCTTCCAGACACCTGTAAAAGGCCCCTTCTGCCAGGAAGTGCCCAAGTCTTCTGCTGGGAGGGGGACGTCTGTGAGAATCTGATAGGTCCTGGTACATAGGGGTCCTGGTAAAACCCCCTGTACGTGGGGAGAGTGTGGCCAGTCTCCCCACAAGGGGAGCAGGCAGCTGAGGAGTTTGCCAGCAGGTGGGACAGGAGGCTGGGAAGGAGAGTGAACAGAGCAGGGACCTGCACGAGGTGAGCTTGTGAGCTGTGAGCCCATGTGGACACACATGTATGGAGGTGTGTGTGGGCAGGGGTGGGGCGGGTGGGGGAGGCCTGCAGCCATTGGCCAGCCCAGAGAGGCAGCCACCCAGGCCACAAGGTGCAGCATCCCCCGGAGGCACCCAGGAGCAGGGAGAGGCCATGGCCTGGGGGCCTCCCACTGCCTGGCTGGGCTGATCTGCTGGAGGGGGCCAGGCCGGAGCTTGGAGCCGTGGGTGGTGCAGTGCCCAGGAATGAAGGGAATGGCCAAACCTAGGCACCCCGGGGTGGGGTGAGGGGTGTCTCAGGTCACCCCTGATGTGTTGGGTTCCTGGTCATCTGGGTGTGAAGGGGAGGCCAGGCAACCCTAGTAATGGCCCCACGGTGCCATGAACACGTCCTATCAGCTGCTCTGAGTCTAGTTAACACCACTACTCTCTCCACTTTGCTTCTAAGGAGCCCCTCCCCACACGGTGGTGTGAGCCTCTGGCATCCTGCTTTCACCATTGGAAATCAGGAAACTAGATGCCAGGCAGGGGTGGGGAGGGCAGGGCGGTGCGGCTGGTTCAGGGCTGCAGAAGCTACGCTGGGGGACACAGCTAGCTTGGGACTTGGCCTGAGCACCCTGGTGGCCGAAGTGAGCATGGTCAGTGATGAGGCCTTCACAGTAAGGGTCTTGGAGGGGACACCTGTGTTTCACCTGTGGCTGAAGCCTGTGAGTCTGTACAGCTGGCCTTCTGCCCTGATCCACTCCCAGTCTGCCTTTTCCCTGGTTCTGGGTTCTCATTGCTAAATTACAATCACATGAATTGTTTTTTTTTTTTTTAGAGACAGTCTCACTTTATTGCCCTCGGTAGTGTGCTGTGGTGTCAGCAGTCTCCAGCTCTTGGGCTTAGGCGATTCTCTTGCCTCAGCCTCCCAGCAACTGGGACTATAGGCACCTGCCACAATGCCCAGCTATTTTTCTGTTGCATTTTGGCCAGGGCCGGGTCTGAACCTGCCACCCTCAGCATATGGGGCCAGCGCCCTACCCACTGAACCACAGGCGCCACCCTCACATACATTTTTTTTTTTTAAAGACAGCACAGAAGCTGAGAGCGAACTGACCCAGTTTATCAGATGCTTGGATGTAGATCACCACACACATTTTTTGGAATGAGGGTCACACAGACCGCACAGCCCCTGTTGGCAGCAGCTCCTCTGTCAGGCAGCTGAGCAGCCTCTTACCCCAGGCCCTCCCCAAGCCTCCGGGGGCTCAGGCTCAGTGACCTCCTCCCTTGACTTTGGCAGCTGCAGACATGACTAGCTGGTGTTAAGGGGGTAGGAAGATTTATCAAAGAGGTCAGAGGCCACTAAGGAAAGGGGCTTGCCATGGGCCTGAGTGCCAGCCAGCAGGTGCCACCAGCACCCCCTGGTTTAGACCAGGCTCATCAGTATCCAGGGGCCCAGGGTCGACGGAGTACTGAGACCTCCATGCTGGAGCCCCGCCATGGGGTGGACAGAACAGAGCGGACAGCACCCCGCTGTGAGCAGAGCCCAGACTACAAATCCCTGGTGACTTTGGAAACCCTGATAATGGCTGCCCACAGCCACCCACCTCAGGCTTAGTGGGGTCCCACGTCCACCCCAGGTTCCATGAGCAGCTGGGAGCCAAGTAGGGTGTTCAGAGATCTCGGCCCTGTAAGCCATGCTGACTGGTTCTCAGACCAGCTGCAGGCTCCCCACTGAAGCTGGTTCCCGAGGTACCCAAGGAGCCATGCCCAGGTCTGCACCACTCCCAGAGCACATCCGAGAGCGCTGTGTGGCTGGTGTGCGCCCATATCGCAGATGACAACTGAGGCTCCAGGAGGCTAGAAAGCTAGACTTCCTTCTTGGCCCTGCCTTCTGTCCTTCTCTCCCCTCCTGGGCCAAAGCAGGGGCTTCCCATCTGTTTCTCCCGCTGGTGGGGGAACCCATGCATCTTCTCTTCCAGCAGAAGTGTGGCCCATCCCCCTGGGAATCAGGCACCGGACAAAGCTCCTCCTCCTGACCTGAGCACCCTCCTGGCCAGTGCTTTCGTCTGCTCAGAGCCTGCCCCGCCACAACACAGAATCACTCCAAGTGGGGAGAACTTTGAGGAGTGCTAGGGAAGGTAGGTGTCGGCGGGCAGACCAGGTACAGAAGGCCCCCCAACCCACGCACCCTCCTCCCAGGAGGAAGGCAAGCCCAGAGAAGCTACCCCAGGCTCAGTTGCTGCCCTGAATGCCCTTGGTTCCAGACTGGCCTTTAGCAGCTCTCAGGAACATTAGGGACCCTGCTCATCAGGAGGCAAAGAATGGCCCCTGCCCGGCTGCAGCCAGAGGGGTGCTCCTGACCACCTGAGGGCTCAGGAGAAACCTGTCTGGGGACAGCAAGGCAGCAGAGGTAGCCAGAGTAGGTGTTAGATAGTCCCTCCTATCCCAGGTGGCCCCCAGTGGGTCTATCCTCTGACAATAGGGGCAAAGTCAGAGTCATACCCGTCCCCCCGCATCAGGGCCTGTGACCCACCCCTAGCCCCTGGCGTCCTAGCTGTTCCTTCTGCAACCTCCAGGCCCTTCCACCTGGGCCAGCAAGTGGAGCAGACAGCAAGCCGAGGCTGGACACCAGTCTCAGATTTGTTCCCCACCCCACACCAGCCCACAGGCCTGGGAACTCCGCGGGCAAGGCCTGAGGGTGAGCATCCAAGAGGGCTGTCCCTTGGCTGGCACTATACACATGAGTCTGGGAGCCAGGGTGACAGGTTTTATTCGTCCCTCTCCTGTCCCCACAGCTGCCCCAGGCAGAGGGTGGACAGGCTGCTAGCAGGCTTCTGGGACAGCCACACACTGTGGCCCTGCTGCAGCCCAAGAGTGAGGTCTGATGTGTGGAGGGGCTGGTCTGCTGAAGTTGGGCAGAACACAGCGGTTTACATTCTCTGTGGGTGGGTGTGGGCTGGAGGGGTCCCGTCCACACCACAAGGCTGACCTGTGCACCTGGATGATGCACACACAGACACCCCCAAACAGACCTAGGCTGAGCAGGAGAGGCAGGTGTTTCCAACAAAGACCCAGGAGTACACAGTGACCGAGGCCCGTGAAGAGGCCGATGGGAGGACTGGAAGGACAGTATAAAAGTCTCGCACGCACACACCACAAGGACGCACACACGTGGGGGTCAGTAAAAATGTGAGGCCAGCCCCAAGGCCCTCACACAATGCTCTGCCGGCCCCCAGGGCCCTCAAAGTCGGACACACTAGAGCTGCGGCCCCGGCCAAAGTCAATGAAAATGCCCTCAGAATCGGAGTCTGCGGATTCCAGGATCTGGTCCACCAGGTGCTCGGGGCTGGAGGTGGGCAGGGAGCCAGAGGCCGGATCTGGGTCCTGCTTCGGGGGCTGGCTGGCTGGGCACAGTCTGCTGGGGCAGGGCCCTGAGTGGGGGGCCGGGGAGGACCCAAAGGCCCCCGAAGGGCCCTGGCTGGGCGTGTCGGAGAAGCCCTGGGGCTCGGGGCAGGATGTCATCTCGGACACAGAGTGCCTGCGGATGCTTGTGCTGCCGGTTGCCGAGCCCTCCGCCTCGTGCTCGGCCACAGGGTTTAGCAGTGGTGTGTTGTAGCTCTTGGAACGCACCACTGGGTTCTTGGTCAGCATGTCCCCAGGACGGGAGCGACGCAGGAAGCGTTTCTCTGGAGAGACAGACACAGCGGTCACAGGGCAGGATGGCCACCTGCTTGCCCACTGCTTTGCCCAGTGTACCCTGGCACCTGTGCATCAGGCTGTTCCCAGGAAGGCCCGACTGACCTGGATTCTGAGTCTGGCCCACCAGGGCCCACCTGCCAGGGGTCGGATGCAGGCTCCCAGCCCTGATGCCAGGTTGGGTCCCAGTGACCCCTGATAGGGCCTCAAGTCAATGGCCCAGGTTGGAATCTACAGCCTGCCAGTGACCTATGTATGACCCTGGGTAATTACTTAACCCCTCTGGGCCTCAGCTTCCCCACCTGTGGAGCCTAAGGGTCCTGGTGCATGCTAGGTGCTGGCACTTTCCTAGGCAGATATAGCCCCTGCCCTCAGAGCTAGTCCCCTGGGGTCCGTGTGTTACGTGGGCAAGCCACAGGGTCAGGATATGGTGCTATGCAAGAGCAGGTTTGAAAAGCCTCACTTAAGAGCAGGCTGGGAGTCTATCAACAGTGGTGGGATTGCACTGGGTGAGGAGGCCCCATCAGTCACCTGGGCTAGAGGCAGCAGCCTTGGTGCCTGAGTCCAGTGGGGGCAGGTTTCTGGCTCCCACTAGGGACCCTGCAGCCCCAGAAGAGACCACCAGGTGGCAGGGCTAACTGCAGTGAGCACCTCAAGGGTACTTTCCTGGACTTGGGGAGCAGAGGGCTCCTCCTGGCCCAGCCTGGGGGCCAACGTCCAGGGCCACAAGAAGTCTGGGTGGCCAACGTTCCCCTCAGCTGCAGGGAGCTGCCTGAGCTGAGACACATTAGTGGGTGGGTTTTATACAGCAGGATGGGGGCACACTCCCAAGTGGCCTGTTACCAACTACCCCCTCAGCCTGCGTTGTTCTTGTCTGTCAGCCCAGCAGTCACCTTGGGAACTCACTGGTCTATTTCACCTAAGGGACCAAAGCCTGTCTGGGTGCGGCTTGGTCTCCGGGGCTGGTGGCTGCTTCTGCTGGACATACCAGGCAGCCCCAGATGCCCCATCTATGGGACTCAGCCCTCCTCTCCCCCTGCGGTTCCCTGGTGGGTCAGGAGTTCTCAGGCTCCAGGCATGTGTGTGTGGAGAAGTCCCTGCCTGGCCAACTTCTAGTCACTGAGCACAAACGTCCCCTGGGGCATGCGGAGCCCTTGTGGGGCTGCCTGCCCAGCCCATCCTCATGTTCAGGCCAGTACACACCATGGCTGTGAATGAGCAGGACAGGTTTGCTGCTCGCCTGGAAAGCTGATCCTGGCTCTGCTATGGGGCCTCACGTGCCTACCAGCCCACTGGCCACCCCTGTCCAGCCCAGGCGGACCCTACCCAGGATGCAGGAGTGGGTGAAGGGCCCCTCACTGGAGTAGAGGCCGTAGGTGCCCAGGTACGGCGACACCACCTTCTGGATCAGTGTCTCCAGGCGTAGGTAGTCCTCCGTCACACCCCTGGACTCATGCACACCCTGTAAGAGTTCAAGGGAGGGTCACCAGCCAGCCCAGCCTCCCTCCTTACTCCCCTGGGGTCTCTGCTCCATGGCAGGGCCCGCAGCACCTCCCTCTGTCCCCACTCCTTCTCCAGAGCATGTGGCCTGAGTTATTTACTGCCCATCATCCTGGGTGGCTGCAGCCACATATAGCAGTC
The DNA here is from genome assembly GCA_963573935.1 of Arctocebus calabarensis. Taxonomy (NCBI): domain Eukaryota; kingdom Metazoa; phylum Chordata; class Mammalia; order Primates; family Lorisidae; genus Arctocebus; species Arctocebus calabarensis. Next base: position 14,958 of record CAUYON010076675.1, read on the forward strand.
CCTGTGGGCTGGGAGACCACAGTGGCCTGGTGGAAAAGAGCCTTGTAGCCAAAGACAGCTGGTCACTCTGCACTCCCTGCCCCTATAACAGTCCCTCAGGACACCTGCTGACCCACCCAGAGAGGGCCAGGCTTGCTTGCTGGGGTCCCCAGCACTCATCTTCTCCCTGGGGGCTCTGCAGACAGGACAGGCCCAGGTCTGGGTCCACTGAGGCAGTCAAAGCCTATCTATGGACACCCCTGTGTCCCACACTCCTCCCCTCACTCAGGACCAGGCCATGTCCCTACCTCCCGATGCCTCCCTCATCCAGAGCTTAGAAGGGCTCACCCTACCTCTAGGTTTACTCAAGCCAAAGCCTGGGAAAGGAGCCCCTGCATCCCAGCCTGAGCTGTGACAGGAAGGGGGTGGGCCTCCATAGGCCACCTGACCAGCATGGAGGATCCCAGCCCCCCTGAAACCATCTCTGCCTACAGCTGACAGGATGATGATTTCCCCAGCTATCAGAATGCCACTGAGAAGGTGAAACATGGGGCACACGGGAGGCCCCAAACACGGGACCAGCAGCTGTGACCTCAGGCCCGCCCAGGTCATGAAGGCAGCAGAGCTGAGCTCACCAGGACAAGGTCAGGGGAAGGTTCTTTGGGGGACCAGGTCATTAAAAGTGGGGCAAGGCAGGGATGAGGCAATGGCAGGGGCTCACCCACAGGGGGCAGGAGGGGACAGCAGGGGCCACCCCAGGGAGCAGCATAGGGGACACCGATCACCAAGGGATAGCACTGGCCCAACACTGGCCGTCAGTCCGGCTGGTCACTAGATCACGGAGCCAGCTTCCAGGAGCCACGATCTTCATACCCAGCCTCCGCTATGTCACAGACTAGCACAGTGAAACCCTGAAGTCCCGTGGGCAGGCAGGGCACCCACCAGCCTCCACCTGCTGCAACTCCCTGACTTGCAAACCTCTGCCCCACGGGTGCCTTATCTGCAGTGCTGTCCTGCTGGCTGCCCCTCGCGTGTACAGGGGAATTCAGAGGTGCCGCCTCCCCCACAGGGCTCGGAGGCAGAGTGTGTGGGAGCACCTGGTTCGGACACTGTGTGAGCACCAACTTGGGTGCTGTAGAGCCCCCTTCTCTCCTGTCTGGGGCAGGACCCTTAGCCTTGCTGCTCAGAGTGTAGCCACTAACTATGACAGGAGCCCTTCCCCAGAGCTGTCCTTGCTATAAAAGCCCTCTGGGGCTTGGTGCCTGTAGCTCAGCGGCTAGGGTGCCAGCCACAAACATTGGAGCTGGCGGGTTCGAACCCAGGCCAGGCCTGCCAAACAACAATAACTACAACCAAAAAAAATAAATAAAACATAGCTTGGCATTGTGGCGGGCACCCTTGGGAGGCTGAGGCAAGAGAATCGCTTAAGCCTAAGAGTTTGAGGTTGGTGTGAGCTGTGATACCACGGCAATCTACCAAGGAGACATAGTAAGACTCCGTCTCCAAAAAAAAAGTCCTCTGGGCAGATGTCTGGGGCCACTGTGTGTGTGTATGCCCGTGCCGTAACCTCAGTCTGACTGGCACTGAGGGGAGCAACTCTGGACCCCCAGCCACCCCACAGAGTCAGGTGTGTGTCCAGGCCAAGGTGCCTTCTGTCCTAAACCTGTCCTCCTGCCTCCATCTCCCTGGCAGGTTTCTCCCCAGAGGGTCCCTACCCATGAGTGACACCCACAAAGCCCCGTCTCAGGCTCTGCCTCGGGGGAACCTGATGTCGGAGGCACCATGGCCCACTGCCCAACCCAGTGCCCACTGACGGCCCCCGCCCCCACCTGCAGCACCAGCAGCATCTGCACAACAGCAGGGGGCACGCGGGCGTGGGTCCGGGCCAGCGCGTCCTCCAGCTTCACACTGAGGGTGATGGCGTTCCGGAAGTGCAGCAGGGCCAGCTGGCGCACCGAAGGCTCCTTGCCCTGCAGACACAGAACCCCGCCCGGTGTCACCTGTGGCCTGGTCCCCTCCTCCAGATACAGGAGAATCTCAGGGCCCTCAGGTGAGCCTGCCCCAAGGACAGGGGACATACTTCAGTTTCCTCTGTCAGGGGAAGAATTATTGTCACAAGGAGCACCTGCTATGGGTGGGTGTTGGTGGGTGTGCTTATTTGCATAAGGTGAGAAAACAGGTCCTGAGAGGCCCAGGGATGGCCGAGCTCAGTCCAGAGGCCAGCACAGACTGAGCAGATGCCCCTTCCCAGGCACCTGGGGCTCACCTGCACGGGGTAGAAGATGGCCTGCAGCGTGGGCAGCACGTCACTGAAGAAGAAGTCCCAGGTCTCTGCCAAGGAGTCCAGCAGCTTCTGTCCTGTGGGCGTGGGGGGATGTCAGTGCCCAGCCCAGAAAGGCTTTGGCTCCGGCAGACATGGGCTGGGGGAGCCTGGGTCCCAGAGGCACTGGCCTGGGGTCGACATCCACCCCATCCTGTGGCATCTCTCGACCCGGGGCCCCCGCCTCACTTCAGCCTCCCCAGTTGTAAAATGGGACAGTAACAGGGCAGACCTTCTAGAAACGATGGCACAAAAATGAGGCTACGGCACAAGGTACTCGGCACAGGGTCTGCCAGCAGACAGCAGGTGACAGTCCCTGTGCCACTGTCACACCAAGACCAGCAAAAGTGTGCCCCGGCCAGGAGCTCCAGCTCCTGCCCCAGGCTCACGGGACCCTCCTAAGAACCCTGCACAGCACAGGGGTTCATCCACCACCCATCTGTCCCCCAACATACACTCACTGAGCACCTACTGAGCCAGGCCTGACTCCAGGCAATGCACCCAACAAGCAATAGGGAAGCGGGACACTGGACAGCAGTTATAAGGACAGTGGCAAGGGGCGACCTCCACTGAGCAGGGGACTGACCTACTGAGAAGAGGGTCTACCATAGTGAACGACCCCAAGAGCCCAGGACCAGGTCAGCCTTGGCTGCCAGTGGTGAGATCTGGGGTGCCACGAAGACCATGTCTAAAAGCAGCATAATGGCTGGTGAGGAGACGGGATGGAGAGAAACAGGCAGGGAGGGCTTCCTGGAGGAGGTGCTGTCCAGGCAGGACATGGGGGCTGGGCTTGCCAGATAGATGGCATGTAGTGCACGTCTTGGCGTGTGAATCTCTGAAGCAGAGAGGTTGGGAACAGGCGTGGAGACAAGCTGTGTGAGCATTTCTGCTTGGCCTGGGAGATGGGGACAGACAGGTTGCCTCGGGCTGGCTCTAGGCTCCACTGGGAAACATGATACGCAGAACTATCGGCCCTCTGCTTGGATAGAGCGGAGGAGCTGGAATGTGGCTGCTGGGCTCAGGGCTGAGCAGGCCCCAGCACCTGTCCCCGAGGCCTCTGCTGCCTGGAAGGGTCCCCACCTGGAAGCTAGACTAGCAAATGGCTGGAAAAAACTGGGCTGCTGCAAACATCTCTAATGAGGGACAATACGCACGCTGGCAATCCCCCAGGTCAGGCCAGAACTACCTCAAGTTTTCCATGGGAATGCTGAGCACAGACAAGGACCTCCCCCTCTCTTTTTTTGGGCCCCCACCGCCCAAAAAATCCCGGGTCTTTGTCTGTGTTTGAGGACACTGGGCCAGGGGCAGGACCAGGAGGCCCATGTGTGGCCAGCAGCCACTCCCAGCCTTCCCAGGTGGCCCACACCTGGCTCTGAAGGCACCGGAGGCTGGCAGGAAGGCCGCGATGGGCAGACGCTCATGCCCCATGGAACTCTGCCAGCACACAAAGTCCCCTCAGTTCTCTGCCGCGGCAGCAAGAAGAAAGGCAGCTCAGTCCCTGGGCCGGCCCTGTGGAGGCTCTGGGCACCTGCCAGGCCAGCGTTCTGCTGAGTGTGGGCCATTCTCCAGCCCACGGGGCGGAAACACTGCGGAAAGCAGATGTTGTAAAACACAGGATCCAGGCCCAGCTGGGGCCACACGCTGATGGAGAGGCCAGGAAGGGCAGCCTTGTCTGCAGGCCGCACTCTCCACTGGGGACCATCCTCTGGGGTGCAGGGTTCAGTGTACCAAAAGCACAGAGTTGAGGCCCTGCTTTTGGCCTCACTGTGGGACCCCAGGAAGCTCCCTCAGCTAAGCCTCAGTGGTATAACCTTCTGCAAAATAGGTGTGATGAACACTCCCACATGGGCAGGCTAAAAGCGGAAATGACAGGGCCCAGAGTCTGCTGCCTGAGGACGTGGCTGGCAGCGTGGGTCTGCACTGGCCCTCAAGGGCAGGCTGGTCAGGGTGTGTCTCTTGTACCTCCTTTATTCAGTCTGAGAGCGCCGAGGGCCGTCAGTATAGGCCCTGAACAAACTGGGCTGATCTGGCTCAAGTCACAAAGACCCAGGCACTGTGAGGGCCACAGGGCAGTGACAAAGGCCATGGCAGGGGCTCCAGTGGAACAGGGCCCAGGGTGTGTGGCAGGGGTTGGTCACGGCACGGGCATGAGGATGTGTGAAGGCCACTGGAGGTGTAGGTCTACTTACATGACCTACACCAAGTTCAGATTTCCTGATGGATGACAGATGCAGACCCCGGGGCCCGAGGCCAGCAGAGGACCACAGGCTCTTCCTCAGAGCCCCGAGATTCTGGCTGCTAAGGAGTCACCCTGGCTGTGGCCGGAGCTGATTCCCGTAAGCCGCCTCAGGGAGACAGCAGACCACAGCCTTGGACGTGGGCCAGCCCTCCACCCTCTCCTGGGGGAGGGGGTTCCGCCTCCAGGCTGCTCTTTCAAGCTTCCCACTTCCAGGAACTGTTTTGCTCCAGGACTGACATCCAAGACCTCGCTGGAGGCTAGAGAAGGGGCAGGCCGTGAGGTCCTGGGGCTGCAGCCACCAGCCTCTGTCCCTCCACCCCCTCTGGCACAGGCAGTCTCTAGAAGAGTCCCACTGGGACCCAAACCTGGGAGGCAAGCACTGAGGGGCGGCTGCTGGGGCCACACTTCAGTTTATGGAGGCAGCTCCATGGGGCCCAACCCCAACTGCCAATGTGGACTTGACTCTTCTTTCCTCAGACTTCCCTTCCCCCTCACATTTATCCCACTGGACTGTCACTTTGGTCCACCTCTGGGTTCCCAAAGGTCACCTGGGCCTGACACGTAGTGAGCCTTCATGTGGCTGGAGCCTGTTTACCACCACAGCACTAAGATGGGGTACCAACGTAGAGAGGAAATGTTGTGTGTATAGCTCACTGGGAGCTGGAGGCCAAGGCTCTGACTCCCAGCCTTGGGAGGTTGGGCAGGGCTGGCGAGGTGAAGCGGGGGGCTGAGCCCCAAAGTGGGGCTTGCCAGGGCTGCCCTCTGCTCCTTCTGCCAGGCAGGCACTCCCCACCATGAGGCCCAGCTGCTGCGGGCCGAGCTCCACTAGGCCACACAAAGCTGCCCTTTCCCAGCAATCCTGGCTCCCCTGGGCTGGAGCTGGTGGGAAGCACAGGCACTGCCAGGAATGTGCCAAGTCAGGAGAGGGGCATGGGAGGGCATCCTCCTCAGGTGCCAAATGCCCACAGCCCTGGCTCAGATGCTGCCTCCTCCAGGAAGCCGTCCCAGATCTCCCACTGCCTCCCCCTCTCAGGTTGACGGTTCTCACAGCCTTTCTCTGTTCCCGCCATGGTTGGCCCCACCTATTATGCGCAGAGCAGGTGAGGAAGGAACACAGGACAGGCAGCTCCGAGTTCACTTAGAGCAAGCCGGGCCTCCAGGCCTCAGTGTCCCCCTCCGTGGAATGGGCTAGTGCCCCTTCTTCTCAGGACCAGTGCAAGACTCACGGGGGAACCTGAAGCGGTGGAGTGCATAGCATGGGCTTGAGCATCAGTTGCTCGCTTTTCTTTTTGGGCGGGGCTGGGTTTGAATCCGACACCTCTGGCATATGGGGTCGGCCCCCTACTCCTTTGAGCCACAGGTGCCGCCAGTTGCCTGTTTTTCACACTGGCTCTGCCATGGAGCAGCCACATGGTGCCTTGGCTGGGTACCAAACCTGTGGGCACCTCTCCTTCCCTGTACATTCAGTGGGGATCATCATTGTGGCTCCTGCACAAGGCTGCAGGGGCATCAGATGAGTTAGCAGAGTCTGGCACATAGTATGCACCTGTCCATTGCCTGGTGCGTAGCAGGTGCTCAACAAATGGCCATGGAGCCTGACCCAGCACAGGCTTGGCATGCAGCACACCCTGAACTAGGGAGGACTGGTTGGAGCCCTCCCCTCATCTGACCTTTCCCCATACCAGTTCAGTCCTGCAAGGATGCCCACACTTTGGCTATTGCCCCAAACCCCTCAGACACTGGGAGCCTGAGGGTGCCAGAAGCTGCTGCGCCTGTGCTGGGCAGAGAGGCCAGCTAGAGCCTCAGGGGCCTCTAGAAGGGCAAAGGGTGTTCCAATCCTACCTCTCCCGACTTGCAGTAACATTGCCTGTCATCCATACTGTCCCCATTTGGGAACAATGACCTGAAGGCCTCAAAGAGTGGGTGTGATCCATGAAAGAGAAAATTCACCTAGCCACTCACCACTGGGGTCAGCGGCCCCCTCACAGCTACAAATGTCTGTTCGCCTCTTCCTTTGGGAGTATCAGGGCAATATTTGCCCTCCAAGCCCCCCAAACCCAGACTGCACCCTCCCAGGCCTCTGGGATAGGACTCCCCAGGGACAGAAAGCCCCATGGGCATGCACAGTGTGGTGAAGCAGGGACCTCCCTAGGCTCCAGCAGGTTTAGGACACAGACTCTCCTCCAAGGCCCGCTCTTGGGAACAGCTCTTGGCCCTGCTCCCTCAGGCTGCTTTTGCCCCTGGCAGAGCTATACCTCCCATCAGAGCACTTGAGGATCTACGTGAGGCCTGGCCATGCCAGGATTCCCAGCAGGCACACCCCTGGTGCCACTGCCTTTTGGCACCAAGTGTGATACCAGCAAGCCCAGCAGCCACACCAGCACACAACGTGGCCCTGGCCATGGGCCTCCAGACTCACCCTCGTAGAAGTGGATCTTGTCCCGGAGAATCACCATGCCTTTCGTTAGCAGCTGGTTCTGAAGGTAAAACACAGAGGTGAGTCACTGACCTATGGGCATCCTGGAGTGTCCTGACCAGCAGGGTCCCCAGGAGTTCACAGAACAGCTGAGGCCTGGATGGGGGAAGCAACTCACCAAGGTCCCATAGATGATGGTGCCGAGCTTACCCTGGGAAGCCACAACTAAACCTATCTGGGGTTGTCAAGAAGGAGGTGGTGGCCATAAGGACACCTGAACGTGGAGTCCCCTGCACTGGGGGCCTTGCACAACCCATGGTGAAGAAAACCCTTTGAAGCAAGAGGCAGGAGGCTAATTACCGAAGGCCAGGCTGGCCACCTGGTGGTACCTGCACACACTGCCTGGGGCATCTTGGTTGAGCCCGAAATCCCGCAGTCTCAGCACAACTCCCAACAGCTGAAAGGTGGCAACAACCCAAGTGTCCACCAACGCGGGAGGAGGTAAGTGACATGTGGTCTCTCCGTACAATGGGACATTATTCAGCCATGCAAGGAATGAAGTCCTGACTCGGGCTCCTGGGAGGACCTTGCAAACATTATGCTCAATGAGAGAAGCCGGACACCAAAGGCCATATACTGCCTGATTCCACGGATTCCAAATGCTCAGAATAGGCAAGTCCAGAGACAGGAAGTAGAACAGGGGATGCCTCATGCTGGGGAGGGGAGCATCTTTATTTTGATGAAAAGTTCAAAAACTGGATAGTGGTGATGGTTGCATAACTTTGTGAATATACTAAAAACCATTAAATTGGTGGGGTGTGATGGCTATAATCCCAGCACTCTGGGAGGCTGAGCTCAGGAGTTCAAGATCAGCTTGAACAACAGAGAGATCCCATCTCTATTAAAAATAGAAAAACTAGCCGAGCATGGTGGTGGGAACCTGTAGTCCCAGCTACTCTGGAGGCTGAGGCAAGAGGATTGCTTGAGCCCAGGAGTTTGAGGCTGCTGTGAGCTATGATAACACAGTACTCTGCTCTAGGGTGACAGAGTGAGACTATGTCACACAAAGAAAAAAAATCATTAAATTGTACCCTTTAAATCAGTGGTTCTCAACCTTCCTAATGCTGCAAGCCTTTAATATAGCCTTTAATGTGGGTTGCAACCCACAGGTTGAGAACCGCTGCTTTAAATAGATGAATAGCATAGTAGGTGAATTATATCTCAATAAAGCTGCTAAACAATTATTATTAAAAAAACCTCCAAACTCATGTGTTGTGAGGAACCGAAGGCCCATTCTCAGCCCACCCATTGGAAAAGGTGAGCATCTCACTCTGAGCCTGCAGAGGGGCCGAGTACTGCATAGGGCCCAGCATGTGGCTCCTCGACCCTGCCCTGTAATCTCGGGCTCTGAGCCCAGGATCTGTGTGTTCATCGGCTGCACAGGCCTGCTGGCAGGGGGAGGGGGTGGGGCCGCGGCACCTGGGACAGAGGCCTTGGGGGATACTGATGCCACCGTGCCCATCATCACCATGAGGGTCAGGGCGCAGGGCCATGCAGACCCAAACATGACATCCGGGATCCCAGACTGACACGCCAGGGGGAGGAGACAGGTGATGACGAACCCATCATGTGCCCAGCACCTCTTATTACATTAACTTTTACAACAGTCCACACTGACCATGTGGGGAAACTGAGTCACAGAGACGCACATCCTCAGAACCCCAGGCAGATAGCGGTGGAGCTAGTGCCCCTTACCCATGAGAGTGGGTGCCTCCCCTGTCTGTTCTGGTCAGCTAAGGAAGCCTACCCGGCCTGGCTGGGGAGCACAGCTCACCCACCTGCAGGTACTCCGTGAAGAAGGACCCCAGCTCTGTCTTCAGCAGCTGCCTGTGGGTGGGAGGGGAAATGAGTGTGAGTTAAGAGACCACCTGGCAGGGATGAGGGGACCTAGGCAGTGAGGTGGGGCCTCCTGGGCAGGAGACCAACCTGCTAGGCCTAAAAACACACAAGGTGGGCAAGCCCCACTCATCCAGAGGTGCACGGGTCCAGGCGGCTGCACATTTGGGCCTCCATGGTCCACCATTGTGGCTCATCAAGTGCATCCCTGCACCTGTTTCACGTGCTTCCCCTCCGAGGAAGCTGAGGGGGCCCACAGGGAAAGGGAAGGTGGCTCGTACTTTCTCTGGCAGACACCTGGCAGGGCCGGGCCTGCCATAGCCAGCTCGCTTCCTTCTTCCACCTGCCCCAGTCCTGGCGTGGACTCCTCTTCTCCAGAACCCTGCAGAGCTTCTTCCAGATTGTTCCCTCCTTTATTCCAGAGAAGCTCATCCAGTCTTCACTGACCCAGTAGCAGGCATGGGATCGGGGCTCCCCTTTCACAGGGGAGGCAAGAGAGGCTCCTAAAGGCAAGTGACTATAGCCCAAGGCCACACAGGACTGAACCTTGTCTTTTGTACTTATCACTGACAGTTTCTCCCACCCACAGACTGAAATCACACGGGTATTGTCAATGTCAAGGCTCGAGGCTCGACCTCACCAATAGTCCTTATGTTCTGCAGCAAATACACCAGAAATCCTTACTTTTAGGTTGCTATTTCCATTGGGAAAACTTTCTAACTGGTCCTGAATTACAGGCACTCCTCATTCTTCCCAGTTTTGATATGATTTTGTTGCTAAGGTTTACTTAAGCAACATCAGTCAACCAACGTGGTTCAAATTTCAGTTCCCCAGCATATTAACTGAGCAACTGCATCAGACCCAAGCTCTGCCACTAGCTTTCTAGCTCACAAATCACAGTTCAGAAAACAGATGAGCAGGACAACCAGGACCAATTGCGTCACTGCTTTTAAAGTTAGTCTGTGATTTGTCCCTGGGGCCTGTCACCTATTTAGGCACAGACAGCAAAGGCTGTAGCTGTGCTGCCTCCTTGCTTCTCAGTGATAAACTCAGGTGATGTTTTATTTATTTTTTTTGAGACAGAGCCTCAAGCTGTCACCCTGGATAGAGTGCTGTGGCATCACAGCTCACAGCAACCTCCAACTCCCAGGCTCAAGCAAGTCTCCTGCCTCCGCCTCCCAAGCAGCTGGGACTATAGGCGCCCGCCACAATGCCCAGCCATTTTTTGGTTGCAGCCATCATTGTTGTTTGGCAGGCCCAGGCTGGATTCAAACCCACCAGCTCAGGTGTACGTGGCTGGCGCCTTAGCCCATTGAGCCACAGGCACCGAGCCTTGGGTGATGTTTTATAAAAACAGGTAAGTGAAAGAGGAATTAGCTGAAAGAGATGAAAGTGTAGCAAATAAGTAAAAAGTGGACAGGCAAATGCTGTTCAAGCTATTATATACCTAATGTTCTCGATGACAATGCAATAAATACAAAATTCATTTTACTATACTTTCTTTTTCTTTTCTCTGTACATTTACAACCAACAGTAAGAGCTTTTAATATTCTGACCAAAGTTTCTGAAGATCATGGAATAGCCACCGGCTTCCCCATGGACAACTCAGACCACTTTGCCCAGTGTCAACCAGCACAGTCATTTCAGGGTCCTGCAGAGAGGATTAGACAGATTTTTCAAAAGCAATAGAAGAGAAAAGCCTGAAAAGTCTCACTTTCTGTAGGTTTCTCACCCTTCCCTCTGTGCTCCTGGCTATCAGGAGTTTAAACTCAACTGTTCTTGCCCCAATCAACTGTCTTAACTTTGGTTTGGTGGCAATAAACGTGCCTGACTCCCCAGACTCAGCTGCGTGGTTGCTCTGGCCCGTAGAAGCCCCTCTGGTCTGGCTACACTTTGTCTTCCTGATGGAGTTATAGGCTGGGCCCATTCAGGGCTGGTACCCCCATCAATGCCTGTGGACTGGGATCGAGGGTCTAACTGCCGTCCAAGGAGGTCAGTGGCCTGGGCTGAGGTCACCTACTGTGACAGAGGTGGCTCTCCCAGGGTGATCATGTGGGTGTGAACAGAGGTGAAGGGAAGGAGGAACATGGCTTTAGGGACAAGCAGCCCCTCAGCTCACCAAGGCTAGAGAACCCAGAGTGGTTCTAGTGAAGCCTGACTTGGTTGCAGCTCTGTCCTGCCCCTGGGCTCCCTGGGCTCCCTGGGCCTCTTCTCTTCTTCCTTTCAAGCAGCAGCTGACACTAAATGAACTCAGCTGCTCTTTTCCGGGTAGGGGTGAGGGGCACCACTGACTGAGTGGCCTCAGATTTGCACTGTGCCTGCTGACTCTCCTGGCCGCTGACTAGAGGCACAAACATGGCTCTGGAAGACAGAGGCCCTGGAGCTGCTCGAGGCGGCCTCTGATCCGTGGGCCCCACTGCCTCTGGCTAGGGACACTGCTGAGGTCATATGAGTCTCCGAAGCCTGCACTTAGTGGGTGCTCGTGATGAATGAGTGGGGGGCTTCTGTCGCCAGCTATAGCACCCTGGGACCTCCTTTTGCAAGGTCCTCATTCCAGATGCATGAGCTCAGATTAAGGCAGGAAACATGTTCATTCTACAGATGGAGAAACTGAGGCTCTGGGAAGGCACAGAGTGGGTTTGAAGGATGGACAAGGGAAGGACCTTGGATGGACAACCCAAGGTTGGATTCCTAGTCCTGTGGGTGGAAAGCAGACACGCTTCCTACAGGATATTGTGGGGCAGGGAGTTGCCCTGCCCAACACTGAGGGAAACTTAAGCAAACAGGGTTGCTGGCACAGGCCCCTGACAGCAGGGAGGGGGGCCACGCAGCCAAGGGGAACTCGAGCCAGCCCCACGCATGCTGGGAATGAAGGGGACCCCACCCAAGGGAGGGAGAAGAGGGGTGTGGTGGCCTCATACAGCAGGAGGGGGCTCAGGGGACATAGAAGGACAGCCTGGTGTCACCTGGGATGATAACCTTATGAAGGATGACTGTGGGCATCCGCTAGTTGCCAGGAGTGGCAGGACCAGTAGGACCTGGTGCTGGAGCTGGGCAGGGAGACAATCTGACTCAGCCAAGGCCAGGAGGAGGCAAGAGAGGCCTTGCAGGGGCCACAGTGGGAGGCCTGAGCCCCAAAGGCAGACCAGAAGCAGTCACACTGGATGCTGGAGATAGGCATCCTGCAGGACAACACGGGCCAGGCAGCCCCAGCCACCAAGTGCAGGGGAAAGTCCTCATGGCCAAGAGCAACCAGGGCACCCAGGGCCTCAGGTCCTAAGATAGTGAATCACATGGGGTGTCCTTTGGGGACAATGCCACCTATAGCCATCCAGATAAAAAGAGGGTTGAGTCCTTAAACTGGCAGCCCTCTGCAACCCAGAGGGACTCATTCTTTAAGATTTTTTCCGGTGTGTAGAAACTATTATGCAAAGTGTGTCTACTCCTGTGCCTTAGAAGAAAAGTGATCAAAGGAAGGGATCACAAGAGTGTGAGACAAGTGGACAGCACGCGAACTAAAACCTCTCGTGCTTCAAGGACACGATCAAGACAGCGAACAGATGAGTCACCAAACGGGAGAAAAGATTCACAAATCAGCATCTGATAAAGGTCCAGACCCAGAAAACACAAAGAATGCTCATAACTCAACAATAGAAATGCAAGTGACCCAATCGAAAAGTGGACAACGGGTGTGAACAGGACATTTCTCCAAAGAGACATAAATAACCAGTCAACACATAAAAAGATGCTCAACATCATTAGTCGCCAGGGAAATACACAGCAGAGTCACAGTGAGATACCACTGCACGCCCACTCGTGCTGCTAGAATTAAAAACCGGACAGGAGCAAGTGGTGCAGAGAATGTAGGGAGCTGAACCCTCCCACCCTGCGAGTAGGGGTGCAAAAAGGTAGAGAAGAGGTGGGCAGGTCCTCAAAACGTTAGACACGAGAGATTAACCTAGGAATTCCACTCCTAGGCTCCCCGAAAGAAGTAAAAACAGCCCCACAAACGCTCCCACATGGATGTCCATCCTAACAGCCCAAGGTGTACACAACCCCGCGCCTGTCAGCATGCGTGGTGCTCTCCACACACACGAGGGAATATCACTTGGCCATAAAATGGATGAAGTGCTCACACTGGCTCCAACGTGTGTAAACCTTGAAAGCGTTATGCTGAGTGAAAGAAGCCAGGCAGGGGAGGCCACCTGATGATTCCACTTACATCAAATGCCCAGAACCCACACATCCAGACAGGAAGGTGACTGGCATTTGCTCTGCCAGCACAGGGGCAGGTAACAAGAGACTGCTAATGGGTGCAGACTTCCACAGAACCTCAAACTCTTGGGCTCAAGTGATCGCCTTGCTTCAGTTTCCTGAGTAGCTGGGACTACAGGCGCCCACCACAGCACTCAGCTTGGTGCAGACTTTCTTTTCAGAGTGATAAAAGTGTTTTAGAAGTTGGTGGCGCCCGTAGCTCAGTGGGTAGGGTGCCAGCCACATACACCGAGGGTGGTGGGTTTGAATTCGGCCCCAGCCAGCTAACGCAACAATAACTGCAAAAAAAAAAAAAAAAAAGCTGGGCGTAGTGGGGGTGGGGGCCTGTAATCCCAGCTACTTGGGAGGCTGAGGCAAGAGAATCACTTCAGCCCAAGAGTTTGAGGTTGCTGTGAGCTGTGACGCCAATGCACTCTACTAAGAGAGACATAGTGAGACTCTGTCTCAAAAAAGAAAAAAAAATACAAAAAGGTTCTAGAAGTAAACAGTGGTGATGTTTGTACAGCCTTGTGAATATGCTAAAAGCCACTGAATTGTACACTTTAATACAATGGTGCCTGTGGCTCAAAGGAGTAGGACGCCAGCCCCATATGCCAGAGGTGGCAGGTTCAAACCCAGCCCCGGCCAAAATAACAGCAAAAAAAAAGGTCAAATTTTATGATATATGAATTATATCTCAATACAAATTTTATATACACGCACAAAATACTGCAGACATCAGAGTCCTGTCTTACTATTCCAGCCTGGCCCCACCTACCTACCTGTGCCTGGCAAGGCTAGGGGACCCCCTGACCCCCATCCTCACTAACCAGCCTTTAAGAACTAAGAGGGAATATTCAGATGCTGGTACATCAATGGCTCCAGCCACAGACTCTCATGGGATCAATGCTAGTGACCAATTCTGGACTTAGGGCATAATTAAATTTACCTAATTTAATGTGGCCACACGAACAAGAGCTGGAGTGGGGGCAGGAGGCAGTTATGAACAACCCATAGGCCCCAGGGCAGGGGCCTGAGCTCTGGCTCCGCCTGCCAGTTCTATGACTGGCAACCAACACATTCAACTGCTCTGGGCCTCAGTCTTCTATCTGTAAAGTGGAGACAATGCAGTGTCCACCCCTTAGGACTGCAGGGAAGAGCAAATGAGCTTAAGATGTAAAACACTCCAGGCCCGAGACTGGCACAGATAAAGACTGCAAGAAAAAGACCTTGCTATTATTAAGGATTCCTAGAAATTTTGAATTGGCTGCAGTTGCCCCAGATAACCTAGCTTCCCAGGAGCTCAAAGTCCTGCACTATACTGATTTCTACACCTTTTCTTGGTTAAGGATCCTGGGCTGGTGAGGGGACCCTGGGCCCCACGGCAGCTTCTCCATGTCCCCAGCATGCACTCGCAGGGAGGCTGCCCGCTGTGCCAGCTCCCAAGGTACAGGCTGGTCTGGACCCGGGGAGAGGAGGAGGCAGCAAGCCTCCAATGTCTACTCACACTGCTCAGGCCCGGGGTGGGGGTGGGGACTGGGGAAGGTGGCCCAACTCTGAGACTGGGCCTGCTGCTGTGTCCCTGAACCTAAAAATCTGCCCTTATTTGTTGCTCAGATATCCTGCAGATTCTTTTTTTTTTTGAGACAGGGTCTTATTCTTTTGCCCAGGTTGAAGATGGAGTGCAGGGGCATTATCATTAGCTCATTATAACATCAGACTCCTGGGCTCAAGCAATCCTCCTGCTTCAGCCTCCCTAGTAGCTGGAACCATCCCACCTGCTCTGGGGTGTCACTGTGCTGCCCAGGGACCAGCAGACTCTTCAGATTTGTTATGAGCTGCTGCTTCCCAAAGCTGAAGAATGACAGGAAAATGGGACCCCATCCCACAGATGAGCCACAGCGAAGCAGGATTCCCTGAACCAGTCATGTACAGTGGCCTCAGTTACCGATATGTATGTTCAGCTCTGTCTGCCACATGGGTTGGGGGAAGGGCACCTAAGAATGAAAATCTGACCTGTCCCATTTACTCCTATTCTCACCTTGAACTGTACAAGGAGAAGATCTACCACCTGGCTTCCCAGTATTTTTCTGACACGCACAGGGCTGAGGGAAGCGGCATGGAACAGGGAAATGCCATCTTCTAGCCGCTGTGTGACCCTGGGCAAGTCTCTTGACCTCTCTGAGCTTCAGCCTCCTCCACTACACATGCGCCTGGAGATCATCCTCGAGGCTGCCTGGGTCTGGCAGCAGCAGGGGGCACGCGTATATCCTCCTGCTTCACAATCCTCATTTCCCAGCTCTTCACAGGAAATGAGGGCATTCAGCCGGCTGTGATTGCTTTTCCGAGAACGACAATCCAGTCATTAGCCAGGTGGGTCCTTCCTCTTTAACAGAATAATTTTCCTTTGTGCTGCTGGACACCAGCAGCGAACTCTGGGCATCACTGTGAGGTGCTGTCCGGGCCCCACCCTCCTTCTCCCAAAGACCATCCTCAGCAGGGCTCCGACCCACCAGGCCTGGAAGCAGCTGGCTGAGGTCAAGGCCCACGTGGTAGCTTGGAAAACGCAACCCAGCACCACAGTTACCACTGACTTGGCCTCTGAAAGGGAACCCCAAGCATGGCCTGAGTGAGTCAGGGGCCTGCCCCGGGTATCCAGCCTGGGCCCTCCCTACCACCCACAGCTGGCCCCAGTGTGGGGCACTCACCGGACACCCTCGTTGAGGCTGAAGAGCTCCTGGTCTGGCAGCCCCTTGCGCTGGAAGACGGCGATCACTCCGTTGTGGATACTGCAGGTGGAGGAAGAGGAATGTCGCCATCCAGAGTCCGGAGACCCTGTCCCTTTGCCTGCTCCTCTGGCTCTGCTTGGAACAGAGCCAACCAGTCCTTATTCTCAGAAGAGCAGGAATTGCCACCCCTGCAGGACCCTGTTCACACCCCCCTTTCAACCCTGTGACCCTGCACCCCCAGAGCTGAGGCCTGTGTCGCCAGGTACCTCCCACTAACCTCTTCAGGACACCCCGTTCCCCCTGCATGCACTCTGCAGCCAGATCTCAGCAACTGGCCAGCACTGGGATGCCCTCTGCTCCTCTCTCCTGGCCCCCCATCTGAAGGCTCTGGGCCCTCTCCACAGTCACCCTTAATTCAGGCTCAACACAGCCAGTAGTGCAGGCTCCTTATCCACCTTGAGGGTCCACGCTTAGGCCTCAGGGAGGGTAAAAAGTACAAGTCAGATCATGTCCCCACCATGCCCACTAAACTCTAAAGGCAGGAATCAGCAGCCACTTTCTGTAAAGGGCCAGAGAGCAACTTTTTCAGGCTTTATGGACCATCAGTTTCTGCTGCAGCTACTCAGCTTGGCTACCGTGGTGTGAAGACCGCCATGGCCAGCCCTTGTGTGGTGTGTTCCAAAGAACTTTATTTTCAAACACAAACAGGAGACCAGGGGTTGCTGGTTCCCTGCCTGAGCGGCTTCCCGACCAGGAGCTTCAGAGTGCCCCTGAGCCAGGACCTGTGGATTTCCCAACTGTCCCTAGCACCACACACTCTGTGCCACCTGCACCCACAGGCCTCCCCTGCCAGGTTCTTCCTCACTCCCCACCCCCATCACTCATTTCTTTCATCCAGATTACAAGGTGCCACTGGCTATCACAGCACCCTGTGTGATTATCTGACTTGTCTCCGCCACTGTGTGTAAACCTGAGTGTGTAGGGCCCTGTGCTATTCTCTGTGACTTTCCCGTGCCCTCCAAATCCAATTGATCCTGAAGTCTGACCCATTTCTACCTCCCAGATCACTCTTCTGCACCCCGTCCTTGCCTGCCCAGGCTTTGGATTACACCAGGCTCCCTCCTGCCTCTCCCCTGTATCCACCCCTTCCAGTGGCCAGAGACACCTCTCAAGGTCCTGCAGGCGGCACTCGGGCTCCTCTGGGCACAACCCCACCCCACATTCCTATATCCAGAGCTCTGACCCCACAGAGTACTAAATCCCCCCAGGTAGGGTCACATTTCTGGTCTTGGTACCTCTACCTACCCTCCCCCCCACTGAAAGTTCTTCCCCCCATCCATGAGGCAGGCACCCCTTCATCCTGGGGGCTTGACTCAGAGGCCACCCCATCCAAGAAGCCTGCAGACCGCCTCCCTTCCCTGTGCAGACTGATTCCCCTTCCTGAGAGCAGTGGCCACTGGCCACAAGTTCCTCAGGCTGAGAACCAGACCTGGGTGACACCAACACCTTCCACTCACGACCTGGCTGCTGCTCTAAGGCTCCCACTGCAGATCAGCTGCCGAACCCACTTCTCAGCTTGTGGGGGCAGCTGGCCGCGGGCTCCTGGGTTCCTCTTCTGCTTTCCTTAACTCTACCTTTTCCTGTGATTGGCCGCCCATTTTGCAGATGAGAAAACCAAGGCCCAGAGATGCTAAGTCCTTTGCAGGAGGGCACAGAGCAGCGTCCTCACAGAGAGCCAAGTCTGGGAGGGTCACAGGCCTCACATCCCAAATGCCTTAAGGAGGCTCTAAGCAGTGCGGGGGGCCTCCATTCCACATCTGGCTCTTGGCTCAGCCCTGGCTGCAGGCTGAGACCCAGCTTTGCCGAGGAATTATCATCAGCTTCCCAGAGGCAAGACCACACTGGACCCCCACCCTGGAGGTCCTGACTACTCTGGAATGCCTGTTATTTATGTGTTTGGAGACACAGTTTTGTTCACTTGTGTCTTGGGTATAGATGGGAATCACAAGAGCACTGTTCCCTCTCCAGGGTGCTGTGAGGACTAGATGCCTGGCCCAGAGCAGAGAATGGGGGTATGTTCACAGCCAGGACGGTATTCCTCAGGCAGAAGTCCTATTGTACCCCATCCCTACAAATGCGTCACAGTAAAGCTGCTTCTCATTTACAGACTGAAAAAATATAAAAATCCTGCAGGAAGTCTAGGGGCCACTTGGAGACCAGCTGTCCTAAGGCAGCCACTGTCCTCCCGGGTTCCGACAGCTGGAAACTTACTCCCAGCCCTGTAAGGCTGCAGGGGGCAGGTGTGAATTAGAGATGGTGGGGATGCCCGGGCCAGTCCCACTGAGCCCTGTCTGCTGGGGGAGAAGGTGGGGACTCTCCTGGTCACTTTCCTGGAGGCTCAAGGGAGGGCTTCCCCTAGATCCCCCTGGGTAGCCAGGCCTCCCTTAGGGCCCATCGCTGGGCCCAAATCAGGCAGGAAGAACAGCACACCCCAAGGCCCAGAGGGAGGGGGAAGCAGAAAGGCTTCAGAAGAGGCCAGCAAGGGGGAACTCATCCTGCTGCTCTCAGCAGCTGGCACTTACAGCCTCCTTGCATCCTACCTCCTTTTCCAGGGCACCTTCTGGGGGGGCCCAACGCCAGAGGTGACCCTACACCATGGGGGCTACCTGAGGTCCTGTGGGAGTCTGGCGCCCTCACTGCCACTTCCACCACTTCTCGCTGCCCCGAGAAGCTTGAACACGATGGCTGCTTCCAGCTCCCTCAAGGGAGCTGTTTCCTCTGCTCACCCTCCGCCTTCCCCACGCCTCCTCCGTCACAGTCCTCTGGCTATCTTTTCTATGGAGGAGAGGTCTGAACTCTCGCCCACCCACCCACCCACCTCACACGGCAAGGCCAAGCGGGGACCTGCCCTCCATTCCTGGGCACAGGTGTCTGAGCATCTCCTACCTACCCCAGCCTCCTGCCTCGGGTGGACCCTGAACTTCCTCCAGCCCGCAGGCTGGTCCAAGGCGCGGCCTGGGTTGGATCCCAGCTGGGATCCTGGCTATGTGCCAGGGCTAAGCCCCCTAACCACCCTGTGCCTCAGTGTCTCTACCTGTACAGTGGGATTGGTAAGCACAGCACCTCCTGGGGGATTGCAGAATCAGCAGGCTCTGCGGTCCTAGGGCAATTTCGGTACAGCGAGGGCCACGTACCTGCCTCAGCCTCACCCAGGCCCCTCCTGACCACCAGCTCATGGGGGGACTGTTAGACCCCAGGCCAAGGGAGCTGCCCAGAGTCACACAGCCTGACTCCCAGTAGAGTCAGAATGGAGACCAGAAGCCTGGCCTGTGGTCCCCTCTCCTGCCCCAGAAGGCTCTTGGGAACCTGCCCCTCCCCCCTCTCTGCCTCAAACCTTTGGGTGAGGAAAGGCCGTGGTGCTTGGTTAACAAGAAAACCTTGCTGGGTGCCACTTGGGGAGGAAGGGTGGCGAGAGCCTCACGTGATGTGTCTTCCCCCAAAATAGAAGTGAAACTCCAGCTGTCCCAGTCCATGGCCTCTCAAACCAGATGGGCAGGTCCCATTAGGGCATGTGCAGATGGTCCCATGGCCACCACAGGAGCCTCCCGGGAGACTTTCGGGTGAGGCCCAAGTGAATGGAAGCTGCCCATGACCTCCGTCCTCCAGGCACAGACCCTGTCCTCTAGGAAGGCCCCTTCCTCCAGTGGGCAGGCCCTGTCTCCCCACCCCAGGGCAGTCCCTCATGTCACAGGAGGGTCAGGCCAAGTTCCAGGGTTTCCTAACAGAGCACTGGGTGGGTGTGGGGTGAAGAGAGAAAGGCAGGACCCTCAGTAAAGCCCCAGGGCACCTGGACAGCACTGCCCTGAGGAGAGGGAGGCCCAGGCTGGGCTGGCTTAGGGGTGCTGACTGTGGGGGCTCCTGGCTGGGGCTGGTGTGGGCTAGAGCCTCACTGGGTGCGTCTCTGTGAGGCCTACCTGCCCACACAGGAAGCCCGGGGGCAGGGTGAGTGAGGGGGTCCACCCACAGCCTGGCCTCTAGCAGGTCAGCCTAACATACCTCCGGGGGCCCCTGAGAGGCTGAGGCCCCTGCAGGGGCCTGGTGGCAGGGTCTATCTTTCCCAGACCTGTACCCCACTGGACAGGGCCTCTGCAGGCCTCAGAGGATGAGGAGATGAGGGTAAGCCTCTGCTAGATGCCCCTCCTTGATTTTGCCCCCAGGAGGCTGACATGGACCCCTGGGCCGACTCAGGACTCATGGGAAGGGGAGGGATGTGGTTCCTGTGTCCCCCAGGCTCCCTCTGCTGCCTCTGTCCTCTCACTGTCCAGTCCTTTAAAGGGTGACCAGTATCCTCACGTGTACCTGAGAGGTCATGACCAGCCTCAAGAGACAAAGTGGGGGTTCCCGGCTCTGCACCAGCCCCCTAGCAACTCAGAGTCTGCTGACCCTCCCCACTTCAGGGCGAGAAGGAGGGGGCAGATGATTCTGAACCACAGCCGGCCCCTGTGCGGGGCCTCAATGTCACCTCTGAAAGTAGGGGTGACATATCATTTTCAGGCCTGTGGGTAGGTTCATCAGCTCCTCAGTACAGAGGTGTCACACACACCCTGGTCTCAGTCTACCTGGCTGAAAATATGCCCCTTGCCAGGGGTCCTTGCCCCCTGTCCAACCTATACTTCCCTGGGAGCATATTGGGAGCTTTTCTCTGTAGGCTCACCTGTCCAGGTAGGCAGGCACCTGGGCCCACCTGCCAAGCTGCTCCACTTGTCCTGCACTGGCTATGGAGGGGGGACAGAGGCATGCCCATGTCCCCCCATGGCTGTGTGCCCACCTTCAAGCCCTCGGGCCCCTTCCTGAAGTAGGTTCTGTCTGGCTGTGGGTAGGGAAGGACTGCAGACACTCTCTGAGCACAGACTGGCAGGTGGGGAGTCAGAGGCGGTGGCCCAAGGCACACGGGAGGGAGAGAAGCCCAGTGTATGAGTTTCCTGCAGCTGCTATAACAATTCACTACTAAGTGGCTTAAAACAATTCAACTTTAGGCTGGGTGTGGTGGCTCCCACCTGTAATCCTAGCACTCTGGGAGGCCAAGGCAGGTGGATTGCCTGAGCTCCCAGGTTGGAGACCAGCCTGAGCAAGAGGGAGACCTGTCTCTAAAAATAACCAGGGATTATGGTGGGTACCTAGTCCCAGCTACTTTGAAGGCTGAGGAAGAGAATCGCTTGAGCCCAAGAGTTTGAGGTTGCTGTGAGCAGAAACACCACAGCATCCTACCAAGGGGTGACGAAGTGAGACTGTCTCAAAGAACAAACAAACAAAGAAAAAAACCAATCCAACTTTGTTCTCTCACAGTTCTGAAGGTCAGGAGTCAACAATCAGTCTCACTGGGCTAAAACCAAGGGGCTGGAGGCTAGGGTGAAACTCTTTGCTGGGCTCTTCCAGCTCCTAGAGACACCCACATTCTCCGGCATGTGGGGCTTCCTCCATCCCCAGAGCCAGCCACGTGGCATCTTCCAGTCCTCAGCCCTGCTTCCATCACCACATCTCATCCTCAACTCCCACCCTCCTGCCTCCCTCTCATAAAGACCCTGGGTACACCTAGACAAAGCCAGGGTGACTTCTCTGTCTCTATATCCTTAACACACCCCATCTGCAAAGTCCTCAACGCACATCTGCAAAGCCCTCCTGCCATGTAAAGTCTCACATTCATAGGTCCTGGGAACTGGAGCGTGGACATCTTGGGGGCCATTATCCTGCTGACCACACCTAGGCTGCTTCAGAGGGCCGGGGGCTCAGAATCTCTTATCTGACCCACAGCAAGTAGGCAACGGTGGTGGGGACCCAAACAGAGGCCCCACTCGCTGTCAACTGACACAACTGGGAGGGTTCACCCAACATCCCCTGTGGAGACCCCATGAGTGCTCACTTCCAGTAGGACCAGGTGGGATCCCAGCCTCTGCCCTGACTCATGGAGTGAACCTGGGCAGTCCCTGCACCTCCCTTGGCTTCAGTCTGCTCATCTGCAAGATGGGGGTCTTGAGCCCTATCTTAGGGTTGCCATAGGGATGAAAGGAGCTCATCCGTGTCCAGGGCGTAGACAGGGCCCAGCAAGGTCCGGGTGTGGGTGTGCACCATGCGATCTGTACAAGGGGTGCACATTCTGCTGGGAGGACACACAGGTGCCAAGGGTTGGGGCCAGGCAAGGTCCTTGGCAAGGTCCTTAGGCCCCTGTCTCTCACACCCCCTCCCTGGAGACAGCCACAGCTATGGAACACAGCTCTTACTACCATCTACCTTGCCCCGGCCCCAGCTGTGATATGAACTCACTGTGTTTCTGAGTAGAGGCCTCAGACCTGTGTTCATTACCAAGACATGACAGGGGTCTTGATCAAGCTCTTCTCCTCTGGCCTCAATTCCCTACGTGTCAGCTGAACACGGTCACTCCAACCTCAGAGGTGGATTTATAGGGAATGAGAAGTGAGGCATCAATGCCCTGTGCCACGCTGGGCACTTCCAGGGCTCACACTGTCTGCTCTCTGCCTGGGGCTGCCACCTCACGTGAGGCTCTCTACAGTCTCAAGCAGAACCAAGTTGGCAGGGAGGCAGGAGGGGATGGGAGAACATATCCCTGGCAGGAGGCAGAGGCTGAGTCTAGGCCTGGGGTGTAAATACAGAGCCCACCCCCAGGCTGGGGCTCAGTCAGAGGGCCACTGGCATCCTACATCCCATCTCCTATGCCCTGGGCCCAGCCCAGTGTTGGCATGATAAAGAATGAACAGGTGAGGCCACAGGTTCACTTCTTATCATGGAGCAAGCTGTGTTCCTGCCCCCATGTCCAGATGAGGCAACAGGCAGACAGACCTGAGGGAATCTACCTAGGGTCACTACAAGCTAAAGCGTGTCCCCCAGAAATTCATGTCTACCTGAAACCTCAGAGGAAATTAGTAGAGAGATCTGGACACAGAGAAAGAGAGGCAGAGAATGGGGTGACGCTGCTAGCAGCCAAGAAGCCACCTGCATTGAAGAGGCCAAGGAGGCTCCTTCCCTAGAACCTTCAGAGGGAGCACAGCCATGCTGAGATCTTGATTTGGGAATTCTGGCCTCCAGAACTGTGAGAGAATAAATTTCTTTTGTTCTAAGTCACCAAGTTCTTGATCATTTGTTACAGCAGTCTTAGGTCACACGGATAAAAGGGAGATGTATCTTGGACTCAAAATGAGGAGTCCACAGCTCAGGCTGACACATCTGTCCCCAACCCCGCAGGAGGTTATTGTCCTGAGAACCCAGTCAGGCAGACAGGGACCAGAGGCACCCCCCAGTCTCCTACTGTTCCTGTCTGGGGACTTGGCTGGGGAAGGTACTTGGCCTGCCCTGGCTCAGTTTCTACACCTGCCAGGGGAGAACAGGCTCTGTGAGTGATGGGTGATGTGGGCAGGTCCCTCGGGCGCTCTCTGTGCCTGTTGGCAGCTCTACATGGAGGGTGCTGGTAACATTTCCACACCTTCCTTGTTGAGCTCTCATTGTGGGACAGTGAGCCAAGGGCCATGAGTGGGGCTGGCCCAGGGCCTGGCACACAGTAGGAGTATAGGAAATGGCAGTGCCACTGCTGCCTGGGGCAGTAGGGGCTGAAGCAGATCCAAGGGCTGGTTGACCTATAGCCTTGCAGGTGTGATAGGAAGGGGCTGGTGTTTCTCTGCAGTCTGCCAGGCCACTGTGAAAGTCAGTGTAGAGACTTGGTGACATCTCTCTGCAATTCCTCCCTGAACTCTGAGCCTGCCCCAGTGTCACCTGAGGTTGGAAGGGTGTCTAGCCTCTCTAAGCTAGCCTCTCCAGCACCTCACCAGTGCCCCACCTCTGTCTGGGGACCCCCAGCAGGACACCCTAGATGAGGGGTGGGGGGAGCTCACAAAGTTACCGTCAGGGCAAAGCTCAGGACTGGCAGACTCCTAAGGAGCTCCCCAAACACCACTCTTCCAAGCAAAACCCAACTTGAGTCACCTGTGTGAGTTTGGGCTTGAGTTTGAGTTATGGAGTCCCTCCTATGTGCTTGGCACCGTGCAGAGGGCTTTATTATCCCCACAATAGTCTTTGTTACTCTCCCATTTTAAGGATAAGGAAATTGAGGACCAGAGAAGTAAAGTGATTTGCTCAATACCACACAGTAGGGAGAGGCAGAACAGGGATCCGAAATAAGTCTGTTTAACTCTTTCCACCAAATCATCACAGAGAAACGAGGAGGCCGACTGCCGTGCTCTCCTCAATACTACAAGAGGACAGGTGTCTCTCAAGGCACTGAGCAGTCCTCAGGTAAAAGGAGATTCCCCAGCAGGAGTCCTTGCTGCTCTCAGCCCTGTAGGAACAGGCATACCCACTGACAAAAAGGGAAACCGAGGCACAGCCCAGCCCTCTATGCAACTGAGGGGACAGAAGTTGAGCCTGTGAATAGCCATGTGAATGACCACATCCTGCCTAGTGTGCAGGACCTCACGCTGAGGTCTCTGGCTGGCAGCCCTGTCCAGAACTCAGGACACATATGACGAACAGAGTAAACATGTGTCCAAGTGACAGCTGGGTTCCTGGTGCCCAAGACCACAGCCGCTGGAGCATCTGGAAAAGATTTCAATTACAGGTGTGGGGGGCCTGGGGTAACATCCATTGCCTCCCATGTACAGCTTGCCACACTTCCACCAACCTCCATTTTCCTTTTGGTGGAAATGTCTATTTTTGAGAAGGGCTCAGGAGCAGACACGCTGGGGACCATCATAAACCATCCGTTTTCTGGATCTCAGCCCTGCTCATCAAACAAAGCTGGGGTGTGGGGAGGTTCCCCACGTTCCCGCCCCACAAGTCTGGGAACAGCCCCCTTGGAGGAGGGTCCTCTAAGGAATGCCTAACAGCTGCCACACCCCCTGCTGACAGCTGGGAGGACGGAGGCCCGTTCAAGGGAAAACCAGAGGGACCAAAAGCAGACACAGGAAACAGCGGCAGCCCCCGCTGAGCTCCGAGGCTCATCGGCTCATCTGCAAAATGGGAAAAATACTTCCTGCCCTGCTGACCTCCCGGGTTGTCACGAGCACCAAAGTAGAGGCGTGAGAAGACCCTGGGCGGAGGTGAGCCCGCGGGCTCCGCGCCTGCTCCGCCACCCGCCGGCCGGGCTCTTCTGGACCAGCCCCGGGCGCGCGCGGGGCTCAGTCTCTCCCCTGTGTTCTAGAAACACGTTGCACTAAACTTCCCTCCCGGCCCGCACAACTCCGGCGGAGCAAGATCTTCGCAAGCAGAGAAGAGCCGCGGCGCCGCAGGCTGCGCTCCTGCCTCAGGGCGGTAGCTCACCCCAGACCCACTCCACGGCCTCCTCCCCTGCCTTCGGGGCCCCGCGCCGGTGGGCAGGCCGGGAGGGCGCGGCCTTACCTGTTCCAGGTGGCGTTGGCGCAGGCCCGGCGCTGCTGCGTGCCTCGCTCGTCCGCGGCGGCGGTCGGCTCTCTCTTGCCCAGATCACTGAGGCTGGGCGAACTCATGAACTTCAACCTGCGGAGAGTCCTCATGGTGACCTGCCCGCTCGATCCGCGCCCACGCGCGTCCGGCGCCGCGCCCTGCGCCACGCGGCTCCGCGGGCCCTGGCCGGCGCTGCGCCCTCTACACGGAAACTTGGGGGAGAGCAGGAAGCCCAGCGGCCCTGCGGGGTCCCGCCCCGGCCCCGCGCCTCCGCCCCGGGCCCCGCGTCGGCAGCCCTGCCGGGTTAATCATTGCTCCGAGCGGCTCAGCGTGGAAGCACCAGTAGAGCCGCCAGCACCGACCCGGCGCGAGGGGTGGCCGGGGGCGGGGCCTGGCCCGGGGCGGAGCTTTGAGGACAGAGGCAGGGCCTTGACAAGGGGGCGTGCACGGAGGAGAGGCGGGGCCACGATCTGGGGGCGGGGCCAGCGGCCCCGCGGCCACAGCTGTGGGAGGCTCCCCCTTAGTCGGTCCTCCGAGAGGCGCGCTCCGCCCCATCTCCTCTGAGAGTCACACGTGCCCGCTGAAAACGCACAGCCCAACCCCAAGCGCCGGCTCCAAGCCTAACAACTATGGTCCCACCCACAAGGTGTCCAGCGACAACAGTGCCGGAGACCACCCCTATCGTCGCCTCGTGCAAAGTCACCCCCTCCTAGACATCCGTCACCGCAAAGGCGGTGGCCAGAGAGATCTTTCAGGACGGCTTCACTTGGACAGAGGTTCCTCCGCGGTTCTCAAGAAGACTCTGGGGCGACGCCTTCATTGGCCTCCTGGCGCCTCCGGTCAGAAACTCACTCTAGGGGTCCAACCTCTGCCTGGCTATCCTAGACCCCTCCTCAGATAGGGACCTGATCCCTGTGCGGCTGCTTAAAGGATTTGCTGGAGCAGGGCTTGAAGGAACGGAGGGTGGTTTGCCCAGGGCAGAGCCCAGCTAAGCTGTTTGCTAGTCATCCCGCACTCCCAGGGCTTCTGCAAAGTGAAAGCAAAGAGCCGTCTCCTGAGCCCCTGTGGCTGGGCATTATCCCAGGTGCTTCCGACCCCAGAGCTCGGTTTAGATGCTTGATCTCACACCAAGCCCCCTCTGTTAGGTAGGGATGAGTATTCTCCCTACTTCTGAGTTGAGGAAACTGAGGCTCACAGGTAAATAGCACGCCTGTTTTGCAATCAGCAAAACTGGGCCTAGCCCAGGAACCCTGGCCCACGGAGTGTCCAGACCCCAGCCTGGGGATTCTAATAGGGTTCCCAGGACTCTTGGCAGACCCAGGACAGCTGTGGGAGCAGGGAGAGGCCCACACACAGCTAAGAGAGCCTTGCACGGCACCATTCAGGGACGATGGGACTTGTTCTTGGAGGGTAATGAGAGAGCCCAAAACAGACAAATCCCATGTCCCGGAGGAATCTCCCACAGACCCTGCTTCCCCTTCCCACTGGCTGAGACCCATGTGACCCATTGTGAATCCACATGCCAGGAGGGACGGGGCTCAGCTCCTCCTCCCAGGCACAGTCAATGGCCCTTGGCTGTCAAGGGCATCCTAGAGGACCAGGCCAGGGTTTGGGGGAATAGAGGAGGCACCCCAAAGCCAGGGGCTGGGAGTGATCTCACAGGTTCACCAGCAGGTGACAACAAATCCCGGGGTGGGACCACAGGCAGGGCCTCATTTCCTCATCAGTCAAGTGGGAAGGTGCTTTATGAACTGTTCTGCGCTGGGCTAAGTCTGTTAGGGACCCCTGCTCAGGGGAATTGGAGGATCCTCCTCTGACACTTCCCAAACACATGCTCACATTTACAGGACACTGTGGTTTTTAGATCCCATCCAGATTTCATAGTTGGACAAATATTTCTTAACCTTATTGCTGTAAAATAAATAAATAGAAGCACTACAGCAATTACTGAATTGTTTTTGAAAAGAATATGACAGAGAATTTAGAGCCACCTGAGGAAACCAGCAGCCCAGTAGTGTAGGGAGATGGTCAGCACAGCTTGGGGGGCTCACAGAAGGTGGAAGTTCCCCCTGGTTCCCACATAGTGTCACATCCCATGGCATTGGCCTTAGGTGACTGGGCCAGTCCTTCCTCAGACCCTTGACAACTGCTTGGTCTTGGACAAATCTTTCCCACAGGCCTCAGCTTCTTTGGGTGGAGAGTGGGAGTCCATGAGCCTTTGCTGCCCACCTTGGCTGCCCCCAGTCAGCCCTGGTGTCTTCTTCCCCCTTGGGAAACCCTCTGGGCCACATCGGCTCCCTCCCTCTCCCTCTGTCCAGCTGCTAGCATCTCTGGCCTAGACCACAGATACCTTCAGGGCATGTAGGTCACCTCACATGGCCCTCCCCTATGTGGTGGCTGGAGTTTCCCATGGCATGCCCATAAGCCCCCTTCTCAGGAGACAGCTTCCCTGAGGACCCCACTACCCCACTACCCTGAGGACCTGCCTGCCATCCAGTGGCATGCCCCTTCCCCATCCAGGATGTCTTTCAGGGAAGATCATCTCCTCTTCTGGCTGTCTTCACCCTCAGTTAGGCTCAGGGGTCACCCTGTGGTCATGCGATGACTTTTTTCCCATCCTACGCCATAAGCCAGGAAAGCAAGAACTATAATCACTTGTTCTATCCCTGGCACCTAGCACACAGTAGGTGCTCAATACATACTTGGTCTAATGCCTATATAAACATTTATCTGGGAGTAAATGTTTCCAGATGAAACTGGACCATATTGGTGAAAACACCTTATAAAAGTACCATGATGGGATGGGTGTGAGGAAGGACTTCCATCCCTGCTGCGGGTATAAATTCTGCCGAGCAGAGGGCAGGATGGGGGATGTCCTGCTGGCAGGAAGGGTCGGCTCCAGAGGGGGAGGGAGCCTGGGTGCTCTGGATAAGAAACCCAAGGGAAGGGCAGTCTGAGGGGGGAGACAGGATGGGGGAGAAGAGGTGAGAGCACAGAGTCAGCTGGGGCTGAGATGAAGCAGCTAGTCTGGCTGGTTTAGGTCTTACGTGACCTTCACCTCATGTCGCCCATTCTTGTTATTTTGTAAATTCAGCCATAATATACAAGTGTACAACTTGACTAGTTTAGGGTTATTGATTTAGGAGATTAACTTTTAAATTAAAAATGTTGTTTTGGGTCATAGGTTATGCCAGTTTATTACGGGTCATGGGTTATGCTGATTATTATTGTTTAAGATAAGGGTTAATTATTGTTGTTTAAGATAAGGGGTTAGGAAGGTTTTTGCTTTGAACTTTCACGTATAAAACTGTGGTTCTGGAAATGGAAGAACAGTCTTGGAGAGGCTATCCTCATGGTTTTCCAGACAAATAAAGCTTGGTGGACCTATCCCCATCTCTGCACATTGGCTGACAGTGACAAGTGGCCAGACTCTTTTCATCCGGTAACAGGCTGTCCTGCCTTGTCTTGTGGCAAGACTTGGAGCTGCAGCCTGGCTCTGAGAGAAGGGGCCAGTAAGAAGTTCTGGAGGTAGGAACGGCTGAAGAATTTAAATGATATTTGAAAAAGACATCTCAGGGGCAGTGCCTGTGGCTCAGTGAGTAGGGTGCCGGGCCCCATATGCCAGAGGTGGCGGGTTCAAACCCAGCCCTGGCCAAAAACTGCAAAAAAAAAAAAGAAAAGAAAAAGACATCTCAGTCAGTGTTGAGAACTAGCTATAACCTCTTCCTGGCCCCAACCACAGATCTGCGAACTCTGTCTACACCCAGGAGCCCAGTGCCAGAGGTGCAGGCGAAGGTGTTACTGCTCTGTGTTTGGGTTGTAGACAGGCAGAGCATGGCTGCAGGGGCTGCCCAGGTCCCCGGGAGCTGCCCACACCTCAGGGGCACCGGGAAGAGACAAGACTTTTTTATAAGCCCCCCAAACAGGGAGGATCTAGTGGGCAGAAGGCCAAATGCAGTCCCTAAATGTGCCTGTGTGGCAGTGTTGGAGGAAAAATCCAACCCCAAGTGCATGCAGCCAGTGTTTCACAATGGAGACCGACACACAAACCCTGATTCTGGCTGCCCTGGATGCATCAGATGACTGGCCTTCCAGCCTGAGCCCCACGTGATGTCTCTGGCCAGAGCTGCTGCCCCTACAGGCAGGCACAAGGGCTCTGGGTGCCCAGCAGGCCCTTCTCTTACTTATGGGGTCTCCAGGCTTGACAACGGGGTGGGGGAACTGAGTGACTGACACTGGGTGAGCCCATGTCACTCGCAGGGACTCCGGCACCCAATGGGATTAGGTCAGTCACCTCCGAGGGCCCTCTCAGGGCCCCGATTGTCAGTGACACTCAAGGCTGGATGGCCGGTCAGCGTCCAGGGCAGGCTGGGCATCAGGCCTGTAGGAAGCAGCATGCGTTGCCATTCACAAATGGAGGAACCCCACGGAGGCTCCCCTGTGCTGAAACTGGATGGGGGGGCACCACGCCCCACCCCCCAGTTCCTCCAGAGGAAATGTTCCTCTCCCCCAGCAGTCTCAGCCCAGCATCAGCTACTGTCATTCCCATCTCACATCTGAGGAAACTCAGGCAGGGTGGAGTCAAGTTGCTTGATTAAGGGCTATGAGCTAGAAAAGTGGTGGAGCTGGGACACTAGTTCTGGTGAGACCAGGGCCACTTCCTAGAACTTAAAAAAAAATCCCACCCACATTTTTATTGAGCACTCATTAAACGGCAGCCGCTGGGATGGGAAACATGGTGCCTGCCAGCAGGGGGAGCCCACAGCCCTGTTCCAGCTCTGCCAGCTCACTCTTGTGCTCCTGGGTTGGCTGCAGTCTACAGATATGAACACGGACTGTCTTCCCTTGAATCTCTTCACCGCCTACGGCCTGCCCCCACCCTGCTGGTCTAGTCTTCTGCACTTATGACATGCCCCCCCTTTTGTTCTGGATCCCAGTACCAGGGGACGGTGAGAGGCTCTGGGCAGCAGGAGTCTTGTCTCAAGACACTACAGCCTCATAGATGCATCCCCAGTTTGCCTTCTGTAAAAGAGGTCTCAAACACCCAGTTTCCATGGGCTCTTCCAGGTGGGTATTTCATAGTCCCAATCCTGGGCTACCAACAAGTGCATCTGTGGTACCATGAGGTCATCATCACAGCTCAAGCACAACATTGCAGAGACAGCCAAGCTGCAGAGTCCCCAGAACTGGGTCTACTTCCAGCTCTGCCACCTCCTCCGGGTAAAAGTTGTCAGAATCAAAACAGGGCTGGGTATGGTGGCTCACGCCTGTAATCCTAGCACTCTGGGAGGCCGAGTCGGGTGGACTGCTTGAGCTTAGGACTTTGAGACCAGCCTCAGCAAGAGGGAGACTCCGTCTCTACTGAAAATAGAAAAAATTAGCGGCGTATTGTGGTGGGTGCCTGTAGTTCAGCTACTTGGGAGGCGGAGGCAGGGGGATTGCTTGAGCCCAAGACTCTGAGGTCGCTGTGAGCTATGATGCCACCATGGCACTCTACTCCAAGGTGACAGAGTGAGACTCTGTCTCCAAAAAAAAGAGAATCAAAACGGAATCACTTATGTTTAACAAACAACAACAACAACAAACTTTGACAAATAAGAGTTATGGAGACCATGAAGAGAAGGTTCTTATGTAAAAGTGCCTGATAACAAAACTATCACAAGGACCCTGCGTAAGCCACAACCTTGCACAAACCTGACACAGAAAGTGCTTCTGTGAGGACATCTGCCCAGCAAATGCTTGTTCAACCTTGGACTGGTGTCACCCTTGTTATTGGTCCTTGGTGCCAAGGATAATTATCTCTCAGAGCAATTGTTAATGTTAAAACCAGACTCTATAAAATATTTCAAAGAGGTTTATTCTGACTGAATATAAGTGACTGCAGCCCAGGGAAAAGACAAACCCAGGATGTCCTGAGTAGGTGGCCCCAAGGTGACTGGATTAAGGTCTGGTTTTCAGGGAGGCAGGGGTTACAAAGACATAATTAACACACAGGCCGTGCACATACATTGTTTTGGCTTGAAAAGGTGGGATATCTTACCAACATAGGTATATTTAGAGATTCTTTCATTTGTAATTGTAAGGAATAAGGTTCTGTCTAAAACTTGGAGTCAGTAGAAGTGTGTTACCTGGCACATCAGCAAAAAAAAAAAAAAAAAAAAAGAAAAAGAAAGAAAGAAAAAAGAAAAAGACTAGATTTTATGGATTATAGAGTGTGACTTCACCTCTGCCTTGCAGGGTCTCAGGTCTTGTTTATAGTTTGGTATCCCATTGACATAGTCTGTTTTGTCAGCCTCGTGATTTCTGTTTTCACATTAACGCTGCTCAGTTCTCTAAACTCCACAAGGGAGGGGGTATAATCAGGCACGTCCGACCTCCCCTCCTGGGAGCTCAGTTTTTCAGGTTTCTCCGGGGTTTCCTTGGCCAAGAGGGGGTCTACTCAGCTGGGGGTGGGGGCTAGGATTTTATTTTTAATTTATACAATTATGGTTGGGTGTGGTGGCTGACAGGTGTAATCCTAGTACTCTGGCCAATGTGGGTGGATGGCTTGAACTCAGGAGTTCCAGACCAGCCTGAGCAAGAGTGAGATCCTGTTTCTACCAAAAATAGAAACACTATTGGCGTGTTGTGGTGGGCACCTATAGTCCCAGCTATTCAGGGAGGCTGGGGTAGGAGGATTGTTTAAACCCAGGAGTTTGAGTTTGTGAGGAGCTCTGACACCACTGCACTCTACACAGGGCAACAGAGTAAGACCGAGCCTCAAAAATAAAAACAAAAAATAAATAGTTCACACAATTATGTAATCCACCTCACTTTTCCTTTAAAAACCATTGTCTTCTGTTACCTCTCTGAATATGCGGAGTTTACTATGTCAATCTCTGAATATTCATCCTTTTTTTTCAAAAGCCTCCCTGGGTGGACACTGGGCGGACACTTACAACCCCTTCCTTGTCAAGCTCCTAACTTCCTAAGCCTTAGTCTCTTTGCCCTTGGAATGGGGAGATAAAACCACATATCTCTCAGGGTTCAGTTTCCATAGCAATTCTCATCCTAGTTTACAAGAGAGCCAGCTGGGGCCTTATCCAAGGTCACACAGCTGGGCCAGGATTCAAACTCAGGTGCACTCAACTAAGTTCTACACCAGTGGTTCTCAACCTTCCTAATGCCGTGGCTCTTTAATACAGTTCGTGTGGGTCGAGAACTGCTGTCCTGCACTAATGTGGACTGTGCATGTCTGTTGGGACCCGGCTCAGGGCAGGCCTGACGTGAGCAGCCACTGCCCTTTCTTCTCTCTGATAAACATCACGAATGGAGCCAAAGTCTGCAGAAAGTGCAGGTGGGGGAAGGCTGAGCCAGTACCACACAGGTGCCTGTCCCTCGAATGTCCCTTCCTGTCCCAAGAATGACCTCCCAGTCCGTCCAGCACCATATGCTCAAGTTGGATCCAGAAAAAAACAGTCTGCCTGCCTGCTGAGTCTTTGGGGTGTCAGACTGCTCACCTGTCGTGAATAGAATTGTTTTTCCCAAGAGAAACGTTGCAAATGTATGTGTATGTGACCTTGATCAGACACAGGGTCTCTGCAGATGTCATCAAGCTGAGATGAGGTCACACTGGAGTGTGCAATGCCCATATCCATGAAATATGTCCTCCTAAGAAGGCCACATGAAGACCCAGAGAGACAGAGGCCCAGAGGAGAGATTAGGGCAGTGGAGGCAGAGATTAGGGTGATATGGCCATAAGCCAAGGGACAATAGGGATCGCCAGCAGCCACCAGAAGACAGAGAGACAAGGGATGATTCTTGGCTCTGCTGATGCGTGAATTTCAGACTTCCCGGCTCCAGAGCTGTGAGAAAATGCACCTCTGTTATAAGCCACCCTATTTGAGGTCACTGGTCATGGCAGCCCTAGGACGCAAACGCATTGCCTCTGCCCAGTCAGGGCCCACGTTCCCCCAGGTCCCAGCTTTGACCTCCAGGGCACCCCATCCAGATGGGAAGCACGCCGGAGACACACTCGGCCCCTACCCTGCTACCTCCAGTGGGAAAACACAAACTCCAGGAGACCATGAAGTGAACGGGAACCTTGGCTGCGTAACACGGGCAGTGGTGCCACACGCATCTCCTGACCCCATGACTGTCCCCACTGCAGAGACACATGGATGAGGGCACTCAGTGCAGGTGGCAGGCCTGGACCCCATCCTTTGCCAGCAGCCTGTCATTGGCAGAATGTTGGGAAGAATAAGTATGAGCAGGATGGTAGCTGTCTGCTGCTTGGCCCAGCCCCCATGGGGAGGGACCTCGGCTGACATCAGTGTCCCAGGCTTAGTGCTTTTTCACTTAGTATCTCACTGCTTTCCAAATAGCCCTGAGAGGTAGGAATGACTATTCCCAGCCAGAAATCAGAACCATCACAGCGGGCAGGACATGGCCCCTCACAACTGGGCCTATGTTCCTGACGCCGTCCATTAAACACACGGAGCCAGCTGCAGAGGTAATGTTGGGTCCTCTGGACACTGCCCTGTCTAGGCTTTCCTCCTGGAGAAGGGTTGTCCTCTGAGGACAGAGTCCACTGCTGCTCCCAGGAAATCATTACCTGAGAAAAATTCAGTGTCTGCTGGGCTGGGAGCCGAAGCAGGGCAGGTCACAGGGGAGGAAAGTAGCCTGGCCCAGTTGAATCCCTTCTGAAAGGAGGCAGAAACTGCTCCTGGAGTCCCTGGGGAATCTCAATTGCCCACGGGGTGTTAATTTCCCCGGCCCATGTCCCACCCTTCCTCAACGGCGCCATAACTGGCCCCGGTTGCCCCGGGGAAACCTAATTCCCCCCGGGGGGGGGGGGGGCATGGGCTCCGAGTGTGCTTGGAGGACAGAATCTAGGTAGGGTCCTGGCAGCCAGGTGGCCTCATCCCTACATCACAGGTCCTGACATCACCTGCAGGGTCCCAGCTGGTGAGAGGCAGGCCAGGATCTACCCTGAGGCTTGTTCTAGTCCCAGCTCCCCACACGGCAGGCAGTGGGCCTGCATCCTCCCGGGGGCAGCTGGGACCTTTTGCACACAGCCTACACTGTGCCGTCCTTGGACACTCCTGCACCCGGAGGAAGGCTATTTAGGGCTTTTGTTTACCCCACTTTGGTTAATCTGCTGCAGAAACTTTCCAGAGCGTGATGACCACGAGCTGCCCAGATGCCGCCAGGAGTATCCCACAGGAATTCCAAACTCACATTTGGCCCTGAGGGTGTCTGATAAGAGATTGAGGACGTGCAGTGTGCAGAAGGGAGGAGGAGTCACCAACTTGGTGGGTGACAGGGCTGGATTCCACAGACTCCAAAGATGCCCCAGGATTGAGCAGAGGATTAGAGTCGGGCACTTAGCAGCAGAAAGTGCCTGGCAGGAAGCCATAAGGAACAGGCAGCACAGTTACTAACGTGCTGACGACATAAGACCAGGTGGCGACCTGGAGCACTAGGAAGCCAGCAAACTCTCTCCCACTTGGGTCTAAATTACAAACGTGCTCTATACACATAACTGAGCTTGCAAGAAAGTGAGGTGAATCACCAGGGGGCAGCATGATAATCTTAACACTCTCCCTAAGATTTCTACCAGATGCATCTGTAATGCATATTTAATACTGACACGACTGAAGGCCAGTGTGATGCTTGAAAGATGCAGTAATACACCCGGGGGACGTTCTCAGCCCCTTAGCGAGTCCCGCCCTCCAGCCCCAGGGCCCACGTGGCAGGCACTGTTGCTACCGCCCATTTCACAGATGAAAAAACTGAGTACTCCCCGATCTGGTGGAGCTGGGTTTTAGGCCTAGCAGTCTGGTTCTAGGGTCTGTGTTCTTAACCATTACATTCTATTAGTTGTACTCTAGTTAAGCCACAGGAAAATGTCACAAACTAAAAACCTAGACACTGAGTGAAAAACGTGGCAGCGTTGTGGGGCTGCAGGTGATTAAAACCAGCAGGAAGGAGGCAGTCACTAAGCCTGTGGGCTGCTGGGTGGTGACACTGAGCTCTCCACACGATGCAAGGGGTCTCACGGGGCTGCTCCCTTAATAAATGGGTAGGCTAAGGGAATATCTGCCCACCGACGGAGAGAGATGACAGAAAACTTGTGTGACCCCTCAGTTTGAGGTAGGACAAAGCATGCAATTCTCCTGAGAGTCTGAAGCCATAGGTCTGCCCTTGCCCAGGATTAGGCTTGATTTTATATCTCCCTCATGTCTGCACAGCCTAAACCAACTGACATCAGCCCAGCCTGATGACAGCCCTAAGGTGCTGGGCAGGGCAGTTATAAAAATATTCTGCATAGGGAAATTATAGTTAATAATAATTTCTTGTATAATTACAAAAAGCTAGAAGCTATCTTTTTTTCCCCGATATAAAAAAAAGACAAATGTTTGAGGTGACAGATGTCCCAATTCCCCTGATTTGATCATTATGCATAGTGTATTGCTATCAAAATATTATATGTGCCCCCCAAATATGTACATTAGTCATCAGTTTAAAAAATGCTTCACGGGGCACATCCGCAAATAAAGCTTTGTTGGAGATAAACTCAAGATTGCAGATTACACAACTCATGAGGAAATAGACCACCATGAGTAAGGGAGAGAGAGGAGTTTCAGCCCCAAAACTACTGGAGACCGTAAAATTAATTTGCTTGACATGATTAAAGACATAAAAGAAGGAATAAACAATATGAAAATATAACAGATGTTATAAAAGCCAGGGGCCTCCAGGAGCGCTTCTGGGATAGGACTTTATCATGGCGCTCCCCTGCAGGAGTAAGTTTGGTGATTAGGCAGGCAGGGCCCTGGGCATGGGGCCTCATGTGGAACCTGCTCTCTGGGCACCTGTCTAGGCTGACGGGAGATGGACAGGAGAGAAGGCAGCGTCATGCAGGCTCTGTGTTGATTCCCGCCCTTTCCTTGGTGCTCTGCAAAGTCTGTGTATCAGTCCTGAGCAACTCAAGCAGGTGCCTGGGCATGTTCAGGGTGTCCCTAGGCACCTATGCCCACTCCTGGATGGCCCCAGTGAAGATAACATTAGGTTGTGAGTGGGCCTTTTGTTGGGGAGTCTTCCCTGAAGGGATGGGTTTCACTGGCTTCCCTGAAGGGATGGGACACCCTCTTAGCAGCCAAGGGCTAAGCATGGTCCAGCTCTATGGACCATCTGTGGTACCCAGCAATTTGGGGTAGAGAAGGGAAAACATTTTTGTGGTTAAATACAGACTGAGGTGAAATCCTCGTGGATTCTGAAGATAACACATGAAACCCCAAAGCTGTTTCAAGGTTGGGGCCTCATTTGGCTCCCCTTGCAAACTTCCTGATACCTCCACCACTCTTCTCTGAAGTTAGGAGAGCCAGAGGACCCTGTTCTGAACACTAGGTCCTTGGATCAAGCCAGGCCACAGGAACATTGAGGATGCTGGTCTCTACATCCCAAGTGGTTCTTTTATGAGGACCCTTAGGAAGATCATCCCTTGGGTCTCACTGTCAGGAAAAGCTGTTCTTTCGTCTTAATAGCATCTTTCCCTTTTTGCTTTTGTTGCTAGGAAGCTCATAGTAAAACAACAACAACAACAACAAACAGTCCACATCTCACTGGATCTTCTGGATATCCAAGAACATTTTCACAATGATGATAGCAATAGTACAAGCATGTCATACTGTCACCATTTCTAATAGCCAAGCACAGACCCATACATATAATAACAGGATCACAACGCCCTACGATGTAGCAGGTATTGCAATTCCTGCTTTATAGACAGGGCCGGTGAGGCTGCAGAAGGTTATGTTCCCACAGGCATGCAGGGAGTAAGAGGAGACAGCAGAGCATCACGCAGGGCATCCCCCAGTGGCTGAAAGATCCATCCTCACCTGCCCTCTGGCTGGTCCCTCCTGGACGCTCATCCATTTGGGAACTCCTTGTCTCCCTGCACCCAGGACCCTGCCCAGTCCAGGTGCACATGCCACTGGCCACTGCAGTTACAGCATATGAAATGGAGCCCCAAGAGGTGGGTCTAGCCGCTGTTCTTAGGCTATGGATTCTGACAACAGGCTTGTGTGGCCCCTCTTCAGTGATCTGTAAGCCCCTATAAAAGAGGACAAGGACAGAAGTGCACACATGGACACTGATCCCACTCCCCGGGTGGCCTGGGAGTAGGTTTCCTGTCTTACTGGACAGACTGAAGCTCAGGGTGTAGCAAGGGGAGGCTAGGAAGCAGGTGACTCTGTAGGGGTGCTCATGGGTCCTGAGGGACTGTATCTGAGGCCAGTCCTGACCTGCTGCAGGAGTCCCCGAGAGTCTGCAAGTTGCTCTTTGACAGGGCCTGAGGCAGATTCATGGCCTGGCTGGGCAGCAGCCAGGAGCTGGGGCACGGACTCAGTGACCCAGCCTCTGCCCTCCCTCTTGTCCTCCTCTGGGGTGCTGAGCGTGGGAGGACAGCTTTGCCCAGCCACCTGGCCCAGGTCCCCAAGGGGGCTCCTCATTCAGATCTCGGCAGTTTCTGGTTTTGAGTAACCGAGGTCTGCCTCTTTGTCTTGTGGTTCTGGGTGTAGGTGGCAGATGGGGTGGGAGCCAAGGCAAGAAGCCCAAGAGCTGAGGCTGCCAGGTGGCCCTCAAGGACGGCGGCTATCTTGACTACAAACGGTGCTGCTCCCCTAGCATGGGCCGAGCCCGCGGGGATTTCCCCAGACTCCAGGGGGCAGACGACAGAAAGGGGCTCTCTAGGGCTTTGCCAGAGGGTGAAGCAAGAGGGTGGCCATGCAGCTGGACACTCCTAGGCCCTGGAGGGAGCTCAGATCTTCATCTGCCAGGGTGTCCAGGGCAAGAGAGAGGGGAGCCAGGAGCTTCCATGACGTTTCCAGAATGAATGAATGCAGAGGCTCATTTCCTGGCGAAAGGCACTGTCCTTGGAGGTCAGGCCCAGTTCTTGTCTACATGCTTGCCCTTCACTCTGCTGGGATGACCTTCCCCTAAGCCTGGTTTGGTCAGCCAGCACCTATTCAACCTGCAAAACCCTGCATGGGGTAACCTCAACCACCAAAATCTTCTCCATGAGCTATGCCTCACCCACACATCTGAGTTAGAAGGACAATACTGCCCAGGCCACCAGTTGCAGCAGGCGCTTTCCCCAAGAAGCTCTACAGAATGAGATCATCTCTTTCCTTAGCTGGTTCCTGCAGCCATAATGTGGCTAGCAGCTTCTTAGCACCCCTTGTAAACACCAGCCTGGTTCTGGCTGAAATCGGGTGCCCGTACCGACCTCAACGTCTTTACTGAGCTTTCATAGTTGTTCTGTGAGGAAGGTGGGGAGTAGGAGGTCTTCATTTCACCAATGGTAAGGCTGGAACTTGGTGCAAGGACGAACCAGAGCCTACATCTGGGTGCCCCAGCTGAAAACCATGGGGGCATGGGGCACTCACCAGGGCTGGAGAATGGAGGGCCTCCCCCTCTCCTCCATTCACCCCTGCCCTCTGCCCACCACACCCCCATAGCAGTGCACGTGCAAGGAGGAAATTGATCTGAGCTTGGGGACAGTGACAGCACCACCATGGCCTGTAGCCTCCCTGGAGAGTGTTCTCAGCCTGGGGGCTGGCAGACCTGGGCAATGGACCTGGACCATCAGCAGGAGGTCTCTCTGCTTCACTGGGCAGCGCCTCTCCTGACTTAGGTAAAGTGGAGGACACAGTGCAGGGCACAGTCCTCTGTCACTCGCTGGGCAGCTGACACCTCGGCCAGAGGTGAGGCAGGACAAAACTCAAGGATCAAGATGCTTGGTAGCCACATCAAGCAGGTCCCCTCTGTGCTGTCCCAGGCTCTGTCCCCTCACTCTGACCCTGGCCCCCGCCACAGCATCCCTTCCACACTGGCCTCCTTGCTGCCAGCCTCCCACCTCTGGTGACCTCCAGGCTGTGGCCATGGGAACCTCTGAGAAGGGCAGCTGCTAATGTCTTCTCCTGCCTTGGCCCTTGGTGGGCCCCTGGTGCTCTGCACGGCCCACACGGACCCACAAGGCACAGTGTCCTCCTGGGGCTCAGTGGCTTCTCTTCTCCCTACAGGCCACTGTCCCATGAGGCTAAGAAACAGTCAGACAAAGTTCAGCAGCTGTCCTCACCTTCCCAGATCAAGGCCTGCGTTGATGCCTGCTGGACTTTCCCAAGGGACAGAGCTTCCCACACTTTTTTTACATTTTACAAGCTCCTCTGAGGGTTCCCAGGGACCCAGTTTGAGGAGGGAAGTCCTCAGTGTGAACAGCCACCAACTAGCAGACACCCACCATGTGCCAGGCACATGCTAAGCCCCTGTGGCTCATGTTGTCTGAGCCTCACGCTGATGTCAGAGAGGAAGATCAGCACACCCATTTCACAGATGTGGAAGCTGAGGCTGAGAGAGAAGGGACATGTGCAGACTACGAGTGGCTGGGCTGCAGCCCCAAACTCTACCTTTCCCAAGCCCCAGGCTTTTAAGCACTGGTGGCACAGTGGGGTCAGGAAGGCTGACCCCTTGGGGCACTGTGTGTCAGACATTCGTGGCCCTGGATGACCAGGGTCCAGAGGGAGCTCCCGGCTTGGATGTGGAGACCCTGCTGGGGTCTGACCTCTGCTCTGTGCAGGCCCAGCAGTCTGTGCCCTACCTAGCTCTGCCTTTCCTGTCACACACTGCCACTGCTGTGTCATCTGGAATTCTTGGAGACTCTGCACCTCCAGGCAACTAGTGAAGCCCTGGCAAGGAGCCAGGAGCCAGGTTCAGTGTGGGAGGGGCCCGGGGCCAGGGGTGGGCTTGTGGCCCCCACCCAGTATTCCCAGGGCATCTGCGACTCAGACAGATGTCCTAGCCTGGCTTGCTGTGGGCAGGCCTGAGAAAAAGCTCCTATGTGACAGTCTGGAACCCAGGTGGGTTGGGCAAAGGCTTGTGGACCCAGCCATGGAACCTCCATGGAGGAAATGCTGTTGGGGGTCAGCCCTGGCCACAAGATGCCGATCTCCTGGCTGGACCCCTTGCTGTGCTGCTAGGTGGGGACCAGCCTTCCTGTCCGACTCAGACCCTCCCCTCTCTGTCCCCCTTCAGAGTGGGGAGGGTATGACTTCCTGGGGGCTGTGCCCAGCACTTTCTATACCTCCCAGAGGAAGTCACGGGCAGGGGCCATGCTGCCCACTTCAAAGATGACATGTCTGACATTTGGAGAGGTAGAGTGACCTACTCAAAGCCACACAACTGGTCAGTGATGGAGGTGGGACTGGAACTCTGGACCCTGTGGCCCAAAGGGTCAGTATCAGCGTCTGTGCACCGCAGCACCTAGCACCATCTATTCTGAGAAGCACCTGTTGAATGAGTAAGTCAGTCAATGAACGAATGAATGGAGTAGAAGGCCCCAAATCACAGCAGCTCTGAGGGGGGAATGGGCAGCAGCGCCCCCCACCTCACACACTCAGGATCGGGAAGTCCTTGCCCGTGTGGGGTCTCTCACCATCTCTGCCGCCCCCCCCCCCCACCGCGGTGCCTGGAGCACTGCACTCACCTGCCCCCTGGCACTTCCCTCAGCACCCCTGCAAGCCCTCTGGGGCCAGGGCCTCCTCTGGGCTTCCTCAGACTGGGTGTGTCCCTCCCTCTCCATAGCCCTAATCACACCAGGTTCTGCACCTGGTCAGCGCCCCACCCCCTCAGACTGTGTCTGGTCAGCCTCTGCCACCAGCCCAAGTGGGCAAGGGCTGTGTCTTTAGGGCAGTTGCTCCCCAAGTTTAGCACAGGGCTTTCAACACACATTCAAGTCACAGAAGGAACTCTAGAATGAAAAATACACACACACAAACGGAGGAAAAGAGAAGCTCGCGGTCCCCATCTTGGTGCGTTTCATTCCAGTCATTTTTAATACCTGTTTGTCACATGGCACTGTGAGCATCTTAAGAACACAAGCCGGCCCCAACTCGTCCCTCTCGTGAAGAGGTGCTGGGTTTGCCGAGGGACCCCAAGCATCTCCTTAGGCCTCGGGGAGGGCAGAGTCATTGGGGGTCATTTGGCTACATAGGGAGAGGCTCAGACCCCCCAGGGCACTTCCCCAGCAACAAGTCTCTCCCAGGCCCCCCCAATCTTAGTTTCCTACTGCCCAGCTGAACGTCCATCATCTTGGAAGGCCCATCTGCACCGACAGTTGGCAGAAACGCAGTGAGTTCCCCACCGGATGCTGCTGACAGGCTCATTGCCAACCCTTCACATGCGTGTCCTGGATATCTGTCACTCTCAGGCTCTCTCCCCGGGTCCCACCCTGTGCCAGCCCCCAGCTGAGCCTGGGACCCAAGGATTGATCACACAGAGCCCAGCCCTTGGAGCCCCAGGCTACAGGGGAGAAGTGGCACCTGACAAGCTCTGTCTCCAAGGCATAAGCAGAATCCAGGCCGTGGCGGGTGTTGGAAGGGTGGCAGCCCACCCTGCCTGGGGTGGACGTGGGGTAGCCAGGAAGGCTTCCTGGAGGAGGGCACCTCCAAGTAGAGGTTTGAAGGACTCTAAGCCCAGCAGGTGAAGGAAGGCAGGAAAAGTGGTTCAGGAAGAGCAACGGCAGGAGGAAGGCCACGTGCATGTGCGGGCAGCGAGGGGGCGCAGGACTGTGGGGGTGTAGGCAACCCGGGTGCCCACAGGGTTCCACTTGGGAGCCTGTATGTGCCCGGCTCCCTCTCTGGTTGTGGCTCAAGACCTCCAGGACCAAACCTCCCCCACAGAACTCAGCACCTTAGATGCGATTTCCACCTTCAGGGCCCCAGGTGCCAGCTATTGGTTCCCTCCTGGGCAGGCTTACAGCAAAGCCTGCCAGGGACTCTCTGGAAACTAGAGCCATCCCAAAGGCTGGTCTGTGCCCATCAGGCCTTGGTGGATGTGAGGCCATGAGGAAGAACAAGGACGAAGATGTTAATTAGCCTCACTTGTTCACAGAGGGAAAGTAGAGTTCGTCCCCAATTCACATGTACAAGCCAGAGACTCAGAGAGGTGGAGCGACCTGCCTGAGGTTACACAGCACATGCCCACCCCTCTCTGGATCCATGGGCATAAACTCCCCAAAGAACAAGTCTATCCAACATGTCCCCTGCTGGTCCCTGGAGCCTAGGATGCTGGCCCGTGGCCAGTGCACCCAGAATGTGTTTTATGAATGAGTGAACAAAAGAAACCCCTATTCTTCCTCCCACACCACACGGCAGCGGGAAGAAGCCATCTGCTACTGTTTTTTTTTGTTGCTGCTACTCTAAAAATCAAAAGCACAAACTCAAAGTCACAGCACTGTGTCACATCAGCGCGGACAGACATCCCAATCTTGATTCTGAGCAGGAACTGAGTCAGGCTCCTCAGGACAGGGTCTTACACAGACAAGAGCCAAATCTCTGCTCGGCCACTACCAGCTGTGAGATCCGACACATGTGCCCCCCTCTCGGAACCTCAGTGTCCCCACTGCTAAACTAAGACGCAAACAGCACCTACCTTACTGGGTGTCAAGAGGACTCTGGAGGTGGGACGCTGACAGGGTGGGTTCGGGCTGGGATCCTGGCTCCTGGGGCTTCCTCTGCCCTGTGACCTTGGCTGAGGCCTGCACTCTCCTGGGGGTGAGCTCTGAAACTCTGCTCAGCCCTAACCACACTGGGTGCCCCGGCCTTGCGGGCAGCCAAATGGCTCACACATTATGAGGCACCCACGTGGCCAAAGGGCAGAGGGGCCCAGGAGCATGAGGGCAGGTGCCTCACTGGGCTCCTCGTGACTCAGCAGAACAGTGAGGCTGCAGGCCTTGGGGTGGGACCTGCCCCCAACGATGCCCTGTGCAGGGAAGCCCAGCTGCTGGCTGATAAATATTTTATCGATGCTCACAGAGCAGTCCCCAGGAAGGTGCTGCAGCCTCCGAGCCCACAGAACACCCCTTCCTGCCCAGACAGAAGGAAGTGGCTAGGGGCAGGATTCAGGGTGGCTTATTACTGCCCGGCTCTGACTTCAGGTCAGCTCAGCAAACGCCCCTCCCTGCACAGCCCCCTCCCCCCCACTCCTCCCCCATCAGCAGCTTCCCTCCTCTGCTTTGCCTTGCCTAGAACAACAACCTGCTCCTTGGCCCAATAAATACTCCATCCTGCTGGTCCAGTGCCACACTGCCTCCTCCAGGAAGCATTCCTGGCTCTCTCCTTCCCACTGTGTGACCTTGAGCAGGCCCATCACACTCTCTGAGGCTGTTTCTACAAAGGAGCTAATGGTCCCCACTCATAGGAGACAAGATGAAATCACCTAAATGAGTTTTCTTCCAGCACCTTGCCTACACATAGACTCATTTTCTCTGGGGGGAACTGGACACCAGCAATCACATCAGGAAGCCTGAGCGAGCACAGCCAGGAGTGGGTGCAGGAACACCACCAGCTTCTGCTCCTGCTTGCAGGGTGCACAATTCAACTGGTGGGGTGGGGGTGTGACCTAACGCACTACGATAACTACAACAACAATGGCAGCCATGGCCAGCACGCACATCCTGTGCCCTCATTACTCCTCCCAGACCGCTGTGACAGGGGGTTCTGGCTCCCACCTGCCATCAGAGCAGGAACCTGAGATGCAGAGAGGGCCAGGCCTGCCGAGGTCACACACAGCTTTCCGTATCACTGTGCACACGGAGACCCAAGAGCGGGGGCATCTCCAAGGCAAAATGATGGAACACCTGCGGGCAGAACATTGTGCAGCTGCTAGAAACTCACACCGTTGTTCTGGAACTCCCGCCTTACTCACAACAGCAAAGGCCACTCCCGCTCTAAGGTCCAGCAAAGACAAAAGGAGACAAGCTTGGGGTGTGGTGTGATGACACCATGTAAAAATATTTCTGTATCAGAATGCATTTATCAAAAAGGAGACTGGAAATGTCTACATCAAAATGATGATGTTCCGGTGACAAGGTTACACAGGTAAAATCTGAGTCTATTTTCTATACTTTATACAAGATGTGGATGTTGGTTTTACAATATAAATTTTCCTTTAGAAATAGGATTGCTTCACCTTTAGGGATTATTGAGTACCTACTGTTCATTCTCCCTGTTGAGAGGTTTCTTCTCTCTTAGATTTGGCTGCAGGAGTGTTGAGATGGACAGAACTATGGATGATGCAGAACTTGGGACCGTCCTCCCCATCTCTCCATGGGTGGACCTCTACGGCCGTCAATCCGGCAAGGCTAAAGGTAGACTAAGCATCTTTTCTCCCTGTCTTCCCTTTCCACATTGAGTCTATTGTATCAGGAACCATCCCCACTACTTACCCAAGTCATAGAACCTTATAGAGTAGTGAGTTTTCTGTCAATGAGAGTATACAAGCAGGGGTGTGCAGGTTTTTCCACCAAGAAGGGGTCACAGTGGATGGCTTTCAGTTCATCAATATCAAACCCAAAAGTCATACCAGTTGTGTGAAGGTGACAAGACACTAATGTCTTTGTGCCTCACCTTTCTCATCTGTACAATGGGGTCA
The DNA here is from genome assembly GCA_963573935.1 of Arctocebus calabarensis. Lineage (NCBI taxonomy): Eukaryota > Metazoa > Chordata > Mammalia > Primates > Lorisidae > Arctocebus > Arctocebus calabarensis. Next base: position 59,690 of record CAUYON010076675.1, read on the forward strand.
TAATAGTACAATCACCTCATAAAGCTTTTAGAGGGTTCTATGAAGGCAAATATGTAAACCTCTAAGAAGGCTTTCAGGCCCATCACAAGGCTGTATATATGCCGGCTATTGTTATTTCCCAGCTTTCTCTTACCTAGCCTAGAAGCTATGCAAGGGAGAAATCAAAATTCCTGTTTTATTATTATTTTTATTTTTTTTGAGACAGAGTCCCTGGGTAGAGTGCCGTGGCGTCACAGCTCACAGCAACCTCAAACTTTTGGGCTCAAGCGATTCTCTTGCCTCAGGCTCCCAAGTAGCTGGGACTACACGTGCCGGCTACAACGCCCAGCCGTTTTTTGGTTGTAGCTGTCATAGTTGTTTGGCAGGCCCAGGCTGGATTCGAACCTGCCAGCTTTGGTGTGTGTGGCTGCACCTTGGCCACTTGAGCTACAGGCGCTGAACCAAAATTCCTGTTTTATAGGTGAGAAAACAGAGGCACAGAGAATAACCCCTCATGGTTGGTGCTCAGGACATGGCAGCTCCTTTCTTCCAGGGGTGAGCCTGCACTTTGGAGTCAGAACTGAGGACAGCAATGCTCTCTATGCTGAAACGAAAACATATATTTTCTCAATAATCTTTTTAAAAAGGACCTGGCCTGTCCACTTTCCACTTGTCCTCATATGTGGAGACCAGTGATCACACACAATAGCAAACTCGACTTCTGTCCCCATTCCTCGGGGGAAGTGTACAGAGGGGCACAGGCACTGTATTCATCTCACCACCTGTATCCCCAGGCCACCCCAGAAAATGGGTACCAACACTGACATTTATACCAATGCCAACAGTAAAATCACAGCCAATGCCAAGACAGACTTACCACAACACCACGTCACTGTGTGACCACAGCACTACAGAAGTTCAGACCGCATCACTGGAGCCCACACCACTACTCACTACTCACAGAGAGCACTCCTAGCCAAGGCTGTCCAAACACCTACATGAAGTCCCTTGATTCTCACTACACCCTATTAGGTAGGTGCTGCACTGATCACTGTCTTATAGCAGTGATCAGAGATCACCTCACAGAGTAGTGAGCTCCCCATCACTAAGAGTAATCACACAGGGGATACATGTTTATCCACCAAGAAGTAGCCACAATGCTGGCAGACAGAGGTTATGTAACTGGCCAAGGCCACACGGCTGGGGAGAGGTGAGCAGCTGACTCCAGAACCCACAAACTCCAGTGCATACTTCGCAAACAAGAGCACTGACACTCAGAGAGGTTAGGCAGGGGGCCTGACTCTGGACTCCCCAGCCTTTGCCCCTCCCTGGCTTCTGCTGGCTCTTGGGCCACCCGGGGCAAGGGCCTAAGGGCCAGAAGCCAAGGCCTACAGGTGGCATAGTACTGGGCCAGCTCTCCAAGACTAAAGGTTTTTGAAGTCACCAAGAAATATGCTTGCCCAGACTTCAAAGCTCCCATCTCTCCAGGTGCTCCCCCAAGACTCAATTTTAAGACACAAAAGAGGAATGTGGTTACAAGAAAAAAAGAGACCTGTATCGTCACCTCCTTGTTCCACTAAGCAAGAATCTGATTCACCCTTCTTGCCTCTAACCCAGAGCTGGTTGGTCTTGCTCAGCACCCAGTCCCCTGGAGACCCCCTGGGCTTCAGGGTAAGGCATGAACTACTGCTGACACCACCAGCATACAGATAGCTCCGAGTCCACATGGCATCTGTGGCCTGCCCCTTTCTATAGGGGACCTGGAGAGGTCGCAGCCTTCCTCCTTCTTCCTCTAGCCCCACCCCCTCCAGTGTCTGCACACCTGACTTTGCTAGGGGTAATTTGAGAGACACCAGGTGTCATCTCCCAGTGTCTGTCATGAGTGGGAAGGCTGGCACCATGCAATGCCACTCACCTCTGCCCAGGTAGTCTTGCTTGACGGTCCTCGGCCTTTTAAGCCATCCATTAGAAACTGCACTCCATGAGCTAACATGCATTTCTGCAGAGCCTGCCTTCCTGCTGATGGGGATTAAGTCCAGGCCAACGTCCCCATCACCAGATGGTTGTGAGAGTGTGATACACAGAAGTGCGTGCGTGTGACATGCCAGCCATTGCACCTCTTTGGAACCCTGTGATTGTCCCATGGTGGTGGGGGTAATATTACAATTCCTAGTTTTCAGATGAGGAAACTGAGGACTGGAAAAGCAAAGTGACTGGCTCAGGGCCACACAGCCAGCCAGGGGTGGAGCTAGGATCCCCACCCAGGGCTCCAATCCCACCCCTGCAATTTAAACAAAGGGCTCAGAGTCCTAGACCATGAGGGCGACCTGGACTGAGAGGCAGGTGGTTTGCCCAGGGACACAGCAAAGCCTCAGTCCTAGGATGGGCCCTTCTCTGGTCCTGCTCACTGCCTGCTTGCCAGCGGGAAATGGATGACCTTGTTCCCCTCATCCCCTACCACCACTCAGTGGTGCTCACACCTGAGTAAGTACTGCAATGGGCAGGAGGGCTTATAAAAGGCAGATTTCCTTGAGCTCCCATCAGCAGCTCAGCATAGGGAACCCGGAATCGGCATTTTATCAAGCATCATCAGGCAAGATAATCCCCTGGTCCAGGACCTTACCTGGAGAGCCCCAGCTCACCCCCAGGAAGGATTCTCCAGGCTGGGCAGAACGTCTGAAGGGTCTGAGGTCTAGGAAACTCCTCCCCTCCAGATCTGGTCTGGGGAATGGGCCTCAGCCCTTGGGATCGCTGGATAGTTGGGCACTGCCATGCTCTTGCTAAGAACATCACTAATCACCTGGGAAGTGATGGCTGTCACTCCCACCCATGCCTCTGAGGGGAAGTGGAGGCTACCTGGAGGGAGTGACTGAGTTGCTGAGAACATATCCTGCGACCCTCAGGTCAGGTACCCTCCCCCAGTGCAGCACATTCCCCAGCCTTGGCTCTGGTGGGAAAAAAAAAAAAACCTTAGAAAGCGTTGGGCCCTGAAGACTGGAATTTAGAGATTAATCTGATTTGGCTGGAGGCTCAGACCCTGGGCCAGACTGACCTGCCCAGTATCCTCACCTGCCAGGGGTGCTGGGGATCTCCCCAGGCTCTGACCTCACAGACTTCGAGGGCTCCAGCTCCCAGTCCTCTGCCCCAGGATCTGCCTGTGCTTCTCCCTCACCCCTCTGCAGGGCCAGCTCCCTGCTGTGAAGGTGGCTGGAGGCCCAGGCCAGAGGCCAGATGGGTGGGGGCAGCAGGCTGAACCAGGACAGGGCTCTGAAAGGAAGGGCCCTCCTCCCTCGCCCATCTTTGTTTGCTCTAATAAGGGGGGCAATGGCTATAGAGGGGAGAGCTGCGATGGGGAGGAGTTGGCAGATCCAGAGACAAGGGGACAGGACAGGGGTCTGCACCGGGATCCAGAGAGACCCACCCACAGAGACGGAGAGAAACTCAGAGACAGAAGGGGGCGGGGCGAGGGGGCTAGGCAGCCCGGGAGACTGGGAGGGGGAGAAGCCCGGCGCCGCCCCGAGGCCCCTGTCGTGAGCAAGGCCGTGCGTGCCGCCCCCCACCTCTGCCCCAGACCCCTCCCGGCTGGGCCTCTGGACCCGTCGCCGCCGCTCACCTAGGTCCCCGAGCCGCCGCCGCCGCCGCCACCGCGCAGAGCCCGAGCCGGAGCAGAGCTTGAGCCCCGAGTCGGGGAGGGGGCCGCGGAGGCCCCGCCCCGCCCCGCCCCCGGGTCCGCGCGGGGACGCCCACGGCCGTCACGGCCCCCGGAACTCCGGGCGTTGCGGGAGGGACCCGAGCGAGTGCGGCGACCTGGGAGCGCGCCCAGCCTGCGGGCCCACCCAGCGGGGCGCGCGCCCACCGGCTGCCCCGTCCCCGCGCACTGCGCAGGCCGAGGGCGGTGGCCGCCGGGCGGGGGCGCCCCGGGTCATCCCCGGGCCCAGGTAACCACCCCTGGGCCGTCCTCGGAGATCCCCTGGGCTCCTACTCCGCCAGCCGCGGCGTGAGGGAAAGTCACACAGTCAGACTCAGCCCTGTCCTGGGGCTCAGGGTCCAGCCGAGGGGGAGGGATGGAGCACACCCAAGATCCAAAAATAGCCCAGGGCTGTGGTTCTCAAAGTGTGGCTCCCCACCTGCCCTCTCAGCGACACCCGGAACTTGTTAGAAGTGCAGTCTGGGGCCTCACCCCAGGCGTACAGAACCAAAACTCTGGGTTGGAGTCAGGTTCTTGGGGAGCCCTCGGCGCGACTTCGCAGTTCGCCCAGTCTGAGAAGTGCTGCCTTGGAGGCACATCCCACACCCCATTCCCTGCACCCCACGTCCGGTGTCACTCTTCAGCTAAACAGCCTCACCTAGATGAAGGGTTTCTCTGTTGTGGACGTGGTAGTGGGGGGCGAGGAGGGGCAGAATTCCTGGCAGCGTCGCAGCGGCGGGTGGAAAGCCTTGTGGCAGGGAACCAGCTAAGGTGGTCATGATGTGTTTTAGGGTGCAGTGATTATTTTAAAGTTTTGGGGTGCAATTGTGCAAATATATGTGTCCACATTCAGCGCTAAAACGTATTTTTCCCTCTTAGCATTGTGCTTGTCTGAAACTAGGTCCCTCAGCCACACGAGATGGGGCAGGTGAGAACAGCCTCCCTGGTAAGCTGACTCCAGGGGAGCAAGTGGCCTGGCCGACCCTGAGAGGGGCTAACAGGGTCCACGGGCAGGACGGCAGGATCGCAGAGGAGAGGAGAGGGCAGAGGAACTGGGAGCAGACTCTGGGAAGCTGAAGTGTCTGGGCAGCACATATACTGAGCAGAGGATGCCTGGAGGGGGTGCTGGGGTGTGGCTGAAAATGGGGTCCCAGGGGTGCCTGAGGGAGGCCAAAGCCCTCCTGAGTCATTTGTTGCAAGAGGCATCTCCTCGGAGGAACCTTTGAGGTCATTCAATCCAGTCTCTTGAGGCGTGATCACTAGGAACCACCCCTTTCTTCTTTTAAATTAAACTTCCGTATTTTGAGATAATTGTAGACTCATATGCAGTGTTTCGTTTTCTTAATTTTTTATTTATTTATTTATTTTGAGACCTAGTCTAGCCCTGTCACTCTGGCTAGAGGTGCTGTGGTATCTTCATAGCTCACAGCAACCACAAGTTCCTGGGCTCAAGTGATCCTCCTGCTTCAGCTTCCCCAGGAGTTGGGCTACAGGTGTGACCATGCCCGGCTAATTTTTCTACTTTTAAGAGAGATGGGGGATTTCACTTTTGCCTCAAGCAGTCCTCCCTCCTGGCCTATGGAGTGCTACAATCACCTCACCCTCCCCACTTACAAATTTTTTTTTTTTTTTTGGCATTACAGCTCACAGCAACCTCCAATTCCTGGGCTCAAGCGAGTCTCCTGCCTCTGCCTCCCAAGTAGCTGGGACTATTGGCGCCCACCACAACGCCCGGCTATTTTTGTTTGGGTTGCAGCTGTCATTGTTGTTTGGCAGTGCCCAGGCTGGATTCGAACCCGCCAGCTCAGGTTTACATGGCTGGCGCCTTAGCCCGCTGAGCCACAGGCGCCGAGCCCCCACTTGCAAATTTTAAGAAACATTACAGAGAGATCTCTTGGACCCAGTTCTCCTCATGGGTAGTGTCTTGCAAAACTACAGCACAGTATGACAACAAAGTTACCAATGTAGATACCATCAAGATACAGAGCATTTGGGTGGTGCCTGTGGCTCAAAGGAGTAGGACGCCAGCCCCATATGCTGGAGGTGGTGGGTTCAAACCCAAACCCGAGCGAAAACTGCAAAAAAAAAAAGACAAAAGATGCAGAACATTCAATCACAACACGGTCCTCTCCTGTTGCCTTTGTATATGAACTCTCCTCTCTCCCTCCCCCCTTCTGGCGAGCACTAATCTGTTCTCCATTTCTATAATTTTGTCATTTCAAGAATTTTATATAAATGCAATCATACAGTATGTCACCTTTTGAGATTCCCTTTTTTTTTTTTCACTCAGCATAGTTCCCTGAAGCTTCTTCCTCCAAGTTGTTTTGTGTATCAATAGTTTGTTCCTTTTCCAAGGTATGGATGTATCACAGTTTGTTTAACCATTTACATGTTGAAGGACATCTGGGTTGTTTCCAGTTTGGGGCTGTTACAAATGAAGCTGCTATAAACACTTGTGTACAGGTTTTTTTTTTTTTTTTTTTGAGACAAAGCCTCAAGCTGTCACCCTGGATAGAGTGCTATAGCATCACAGCTCATAGCAACCTCCAATTCCTGGGCTCAAGCGAGTCTCCTGCCTCCGCCTCCCAAGCAGCTGGGACCACAGGCGCCCGCCACAATGCCCGGCCATTTTTTGGTTGCAGCCGTCATTGTTGTTTGGCGGCCTAGGCTGGATTCGAACTGGATTGGAACCCGCCAGCTCAGGTGTACGTGCTGGCGCCTTAGCCCGTTGAGCCACGGGCGCCGAGCCTGTGTACAGGTTTTTGTGTGAACATAAGTTTTCATTTGTCCGGGAAAAATGCCCAGGAGTGCAATTGCTGGGTGGTATGGTGGTTGCATGTTTGGATTTTTAAGAAACTGCCAAACTGTTCTCCAGAGTGATTGTACCACTTTGCGCTCCCACCAGTGATGGATGAACGATGCCGTTTCTCAGCATCCTCACTCGCATTTGGTGTTATATTCTATTACTATTTTTGCCATTCTTTTAAGTGTGGGGCGCTATCTCATAGCTTTAATTTTCTTTTGCCTAATGGCCAATGATGTCAAGACTTGAAAAGATCTTACGAGCCTATTGGTCTATCAAAGTTGTTAGAATCAAAATGGAGTAACTTGGATTAAAAAAAAACAGCAACAAAATAGCAACAACAACAAAACCCCCAACAATTAGAGCTGGGGAAGGTCACAGAGGAGGGTTCTCACACATATATCCTGATAACAAGTGATAGCAAGAACTATCCCAAAAGAGGCTGCAAAAAACGCCAACCTTACACAAAAGGCACATCAACCTAAAACAAAAAATACTTCTTCCAGGACGTCTGCCCAGCTGCTGCCTGTCCAACCCCAGACTGGTATCACCTTTGTTACTGATCCTTGTAGCCGAGGGGAATTATCTCAGAAGAGTTCTCTTCTTTTTCCTTTAAAGACCTTTGCCACGCATTACCTCCCAGCACACACATGTTTATTGCGGCATCCGTACTGCAATGCCCGATTCCTCCACAAAATGTCATTTTCTTTTAGCGAGACTGTTTGTTACTTAGGTGGACAACATCTAAAATGGTCTCTCTCCCCTTCCTTTCTTAGTTTTTCTCCCTAGAGCTTGGATCTGGCATTACATTCTACAGTCAGTTATTATAATATGTTTCTTATTGTTGAGTTTATCAGATAAACAAATCCCTTTATTAAAAGGATTTGTTCTATAAAATTTGGATTCAGTTGAAAGACCACATTCAAGGATCCAGAGGCCACATGTGACCTTAAAGCCATAGGTTTCTCCCTGGTTTATCCACTAGGGCTGTGGTACCCAACCCCTGGGTTGCAGACTGGATACTGGTCTGTGGCCTGTTCAGAACTGGGCTGCACTGCAGGAGGGGAGTGGCGGGTAGGTGAGCAAAGTTTCATCTGTGTTTACAGCCACTCCTCATCCCTCGCTGATATCACCGCCTGGCTCTGCCTCCTGTCAGGTCACTGACCGCATTGGTCCTCCTAGGAGCATGAACCCTGCCGTAAACTTCACGTGTGCGGGATGTAGGTCGTGTTTTCCTTATGAGAATCTGATGCCCGATGACCTGAGGTGGAGTTGAGGCAGTGATGCCAGAGCTGGGGAGTGGCTGCAAATACAGATCTTCATTAGCAGGGGGGTCTGACTGCACAGAGGCCATAATAAGTCAATTGCTTGCAGATTCATACCAAAACCATCCCCTCCCCAATGCAGTCCATGGGAAAATTGTCTTCCATGAAACCGGTTCCTGGTGCAAAAATCTTGGGGACCACTGCATAGGACATAAATTCCCAAAAAGGAGACAAGCTTCTTTTCATCCCCGCAAGTATCTCTGGCATTTACAACAATACTTGGCACTGTGAAAGTGACTAATAGTTATTTGTGGAAAGAATGAGCGAATGAATGAATGACCACATAATGAGGGGTGCTGGTTACTTCTCACAACTGGGCATCTCAGGCCCATTCGCTGCTCGCTCAGTGCTCCCCGTGGCCGACCTTGAGGGACGGCACCCCCACTAGCATCTGGGTGTGTTTGACCAATGGGAGGCCATATGTGCTGACTGGAGAGGAGAGAGGAGGAGGCCACAGCTCCTGCTAGGAGGCTTCCCCAGGCGCCAGCTCCTGGGGCTCCTGGGGCTCCCCTTCCTCCCCTCATTCCTCCAGCCCCAAGGATGGTGACAGCTTCACCAAGACCACTCTTCTCTGGTGTCCCTAACTCCTCTGTGAGCAGCTGCCTTGTTTATATTCCTTATTTGAACCACCTGGGTCATTCTACAACAGAGAGATGTTATTGTTGCCACTTTACAGATTTGGAAACTGAGGCTCAGAGAGGTCATGAATCATGCTCAGGGCCATGCAACAAGTGATGACAGGGCCTGGGCTGTGTGCAGACCCCTGGCTGGAGCCTGGGTGGTTGCTGCCTGGAGGGTTTTCAGCTTTCTCTGTGGAGGGGCCCAGGACTGGAGTTCATATGAGGGTGATTCAGAAGGCAGCTGACCCTGGGCCCTCTAGAGAGCATGCTGGTGGCTGTCACAGCTCTCGAAGTGACCACAAGCATCTGCCTCTTCCTCCCAGCCACCGGATGAATGAGAATCGAGTGTGTCCCCAGGTCTAGGCAGGAAACCTCAGTGTGCAGCCACTCCTCAGGTCACGTGGGGCTGCAGGACGTGCCGGGAGGCCACGGTGATGGCCTGACCTTCCATTTCCTTCCCTTCCTCAATCAATAAGCAGCTATTTCCAGGACCCACAGTGTGCCAGGGCTATCCTGGCTCCATCAGGGTGAGGGGCACTGTGGCAGCACATGGTGGGGGGAGGACATTGGTCCCACAGCCAGAAGACGGGTTAAGTCCCTTGTCATCTGACCTATCCACTCTGAGCCTCAGGCCTCTTATTCCTGCAGTTCTGATTATGGCCATACCTGCTAATTTCACAAGTGTGTCCTTCCATTTATCTGTCTATTCACTGGTTGGCTGAGTCATTGAAAAATAGTTAATAAGATTTTGTTTGTCACCTGAATATAGAAAAACTGCTTTGCAAATCTAAAGACCTGTGCAAAATTCAGTTCTCTGATGAGTAAGTCTTCCTACCAGTGCTCGTATGGAGGCTTCTGGGGGTCTCCTAACCCCTACTTGCCCAAAAAGGCCTTCGTTGACCTTGAAAGATAAGATGAGGCTTGGTGCCTGTGGCTCAATGGGCTGGGGAGCCAGCCGCGTACACCTGAGCTGGCGAGTTCGAGTCCAGCCTGGGCCCGCCAAACAACAATGACGGCTGCAACCAAAAAATGGCCGGGCGTTGTGGCGGGCGCCTGTAGTCCCAGCCACTTGGGAGGTGGAGGCAGGAGACTCGCTTGAGCCCAGGAATTGGAGGTTGCTGTGAGCTGTGATGCCACAGCACTCTATCCAGGGTGACAGCTTGAGGC
>CAUYON010076676.1:0-12425 GCA_963573935.1 Arctocebus calabarensis
TAGACCTGCCATTTGATCCTGCAATTCCTCTACTAGGAGTATATCCAAAAGACCAAAAATAATTTTACAACAAAGATATTTGCACCAGATTGTTCACTGTAACTCAATGCAAATTGCCAAGTCATGGAAGAAGCCCAAGTGCCCATCAACCCATCAATAGATTAATAAATTGTGGTATAGGTATACCATGGAGTACTATGCAGCCTTAAAAAAGATGGAGACTCTATATCTATTTTTTATATTAATGGAGCTGGAACATGTTCTTCTTAGTAATGTATCTCAAGAATGAAAGAAAAGTATCCAATGTACTCAGTACTTTTATGAACCCAATTTATAATTACTCACACTTTCTTATGAAAGATAAGTCACAACTATAACCCATAATGAAGGAGAAAAGTAGAGGGGAAAGGAGGGGAGGAGGGAGGGTTGATGGAGAGAAGATAAACAGTGGGACCATACCTATGGAGCATATTGCAAGAGTATAAGTCAAATATATCAAGTATAGAACATAAATGTCTTAAAATAATAATTAAGTAAATGAGGACAAAACTATATTAATTAGTTTGATGTAAGCACTCCAACTTGTATAAAAAATCAGCATATTGTACCCCACAAATGCATAAATGTATTCATTATCTATGTATATATGTTTTAATGAAAGGAAAAAACCTATCTATATAGCAAACTTACTTTTTATAATAGACAACATAAAGAAAAAATTCAGTTGTAATTTCTAAAGAGCTTGAATGCCATTCATTCACTTAATTTTTAAAAATAAGATAAATTAAAAGTCAATTATAATTTTCATATCTGTCATATAACTAAGATTGAAAAGCAAACTACCACCCTAACATGTGAAGAAAGAGGCAAAGGCAAAATCTGCATACCTTAAATTGATATTGCAGAACCAAGATCCAGTAGGAATATTTGAATTGTAACTTTTTAAAATATTTTAATAGAGTTAGGAAGTACAAGTGGATTCTGAAACATGGATGATTTTATAGTGATAAATAATGCCTTTTGCTGCACACATCACCCACATAGTATACATTGTACTTGATAAGTAATTTTTCATTCTTCATTCCCTTCCCATTGTCTCACCCCTTCTAAATCATCAAAGTTTATCATAACAGTCTGTTTGATCCTGTACCCATAACTGAGCTATTCATTGTAAGTAAGTAGGTGTGGAATTTGTATTTCTTTCTTTCTTTTTTTTTTTTTTCTGTAGAGACAGAGTCTTACTTTGTGACCCTTGGTAGAGTGCTGTGACATCACAGCTCACAGCCACCTCCAACTCCTGGGCTTAGGTGATTCTCCTGCCTCAGCCTCCCGAGTAACTGGGACTCCAGGCACCCACCACAATCCAGCTATTTTGTTGTTGTTGTTGTTGGTACAATTTGGCTGGGGCCAGGTTTGAAACCGCCACCCTCGGTTTATGGGGCCGGTGCCCTACCCACTGAGCCACAGGTGCCACCCTGGAATTTATATTTCTATTTCTGACATAAACCACTCAGGATAATGGCTTCCAGTTCTTTCCACATTGCTGTGGAAGATATGTCTTTAATTTTATGGATGAGCAGTATTTCATGGTATGTATGTATGGATATATTTTCTGAGTGTGTGTTTTGCTGGAATTTCTCTATGTCAAGTCCTTGGTCTCTGGGTTCAAAGAATGAAACCACAGACCACACAGATGAGTGACAGAATCGAGTTTATTAACAGGACAAAGACTGATAAACAAAAGAGGGAAAAACAAAAGCAGAAAGAATAGAACATCTGAAAGAAAAATAGGGGAATCCAAGCAGCAGGTGGAAAGGCCCCTGCATCTTCAGTCTAGGAGGTTTAAATGCTGCTTTTCCTGTCCTGTGGGCAGAGTGTTTTGGAAAAGTGTGTTATAATTGGCCAGAGATCTGCAAGCAGAAAATAATTCTAAAATAATCCTAAAGCTAGTACAGGGATATGGTCCTTGCAATTTTTGCCTCAGACAAGGAATTAGGGTGTGTACCTTGGTGGAGTGCTGTGAAGTCACACAGCTCACAGCTCCAACTCCTCCAACTCCTGGGCTTAGGCGATTCTCTTGCCTCAGCTTCCTGAGTAGCTGGGACTACAGGCACCCACCACAACGCCTGGCTAGCTAAAGATATTTTTTCCAAGTTTTCTTCTAGTGTTTTTGTGGTGCTGGGTCTTACATTTATCTTTAATGTATCTTGAGTAAATATTTGTATATGGTGAGAGATAGGGACCCAGTTTTATTTTTATGTGGCTCCCAATTTGCCCAGGATCTTTTATTTTATGTCATTCTTACCTTAATATACATTTCTGATGGTTAGTTGTAAGCATATTGTTTTATTTCTGACTTTCAGTTTTGTTCCATTCATCTATGTACCTACTTTTATACCAGTGCCATACTATTTCAATTACCATAGCCTTGTCATACGGTCTGAAGTTACATAATGTGATACCTCCACATTTTATTTTTTGTTGTTTTGTTTGTAATTTTTGGCTCTTTAGGTTCTTTTTAATTTCATATTAAATATTGGATTTTTTTTAAATTCTGTAAAATATGTTATTGGTATTTTGATGGGAGTTGTGTGGAATCTATAATTTTTTGACCAAATTGACATTTTACCAATATTAATTCTTCTTGTCCATGAAGAAGAGATTTTTTTTGCATTTATTTATGGCATCAAAATACTTTTCATAAGTGTTCTTTAGTTCTCCTTCTAGAGTATTTTTCTCTTTAAATGTATTTCCTTTTTTTTTTTTTTTAGCTATTGTTAATGTATTGATTCTTGATTTTTCTGCTTGGCCTATTAAAATATAGAAATGCTACCAATTTGTGTACATGAATTTTGTAAAATGAGACATTACAAAATATATTCATCAATTGTAGGAGCCTTTTGGAAGAATCTTTAGTGTTTTTCAGATTAAGAACATATCACTAACAAATGGGTAATTTTAACCTCCTCCTTTCCAATTAATGCCCTTTACTTCTGTCTTTTGACTAATTGCTTTGGATAGAATTTCCAGGATTAGATTGAAGAAAAGTGGCTACAGTGGGTATTTTGTCTTGTTCCACTTCTTATTAGGGATGTCTGCAAATTTACCTCATTCGGGATGACCTTGGCTGTAGATTTCTCATACATGGCTTTTATTATTTTGAAGTATGTTCCTCTACGCCTAGTTTGTTAAAGTTTTTTATCATAAAAGGTTGCTAGATTTTATCAAATGCTTCTGTTTATGTTGTAAATCATATTAATGATGTGCCTATCATGAACTAGCCTAGTCTCCTTGGCCTGAAACTCACATGATCATGGTGAATTATCTTTTTGGTGTGCTGTTAGATTATATTTACTAGATATTTTGTTGAGGATTTTTGTAACAATGTTCATGTAGGATATTAGTTTATAGGTTTCTTGTGTGTGATGCCAAATCCTTTTCTGGTTTTGGTATCAGGTTATACTGGTTTTGTAGAAGGTGTTAGGTAAAATCCTTCCTTCTCTACATTACGAAACAGTTTTAGTAAATTCTACCAGTTTAGATTTGGTAGAATTTGGCTGTGATTTTTTCCCTGTTTTTGGATTTTTTGGGGGGGGAAGGGGGAGTTAAATTATGATTTCAATCTTGCTACTTGCTAATGGCCTGTTTAAGATTTCTAATTTATTCCTGATTCAAGCATGGAGGTTTTGTTTTTCCAAAAATTGTTCCATTTCCTCTGAATTTTCTATTTTCTATAGAGGTGTTCATAGTAGTCACAGAGGATCTATTGAGTTTTTTTGTTATCAGTTGCAACAGTAAAGTGGAAAACAAATTTTCATTTCTCATTGAGCTTATTTCAATCCTCTCTGCTTCTTTTCTTGGTTAACCCAGCCAGTGGTCTATCAGTGTTATTTATCTTTGCAGAGATAAAGAAACCCACTTCTCATTTCATTGATTCTTTGTATTCTTGTCCAGTTTCAATTTCATTTAGCTCTGTCCTGATATTTGTTATTTCTTGTCTTCTTCTAGGTAAGGGCTCAGTTTGCCTTTGTTTTATTAGTCTGTGGAGGTGTGATATCAGGTTGCTGGTTTCTAATGTTTCTGTCCTTTTGGTGTAGGCATTTACACTTAGGAACTTCTCTCTTGGCATTGTTTTATTTTGTGTGTGTGTGTGTGTGTATACATATAGTGTGTTGTGTGTGACATCCCTACTAAGAAGTGGAACAAGACAAAATACCCACTGTAACCACTTCTCCTCAACCTGGAAGTCCTATCCAAAGCAATATACATATACATACAATATATAGCAATATCCATATACAATATATATTCACATTAACATACACATCAAAAGTTTTGGTACCTTGTGTTGCCTTTATCATTCAATTCAAAAGAAAGTTTGATACCCATCTTGATTTTTTCATTGACCCACAGAACATTCAGCAGTGGTTTTTTAAATTTACATGTATTTGTGTAGTTTTCAGAGTCCCTGGTCTCCTTTCCTCTAAGGGCCCCTCTGCCACGCTGCACTGTCTTCTTGGTTGGGAGTGGTCTTCTCTGAAAGCTCAAGCACTGGGAGACCCACAGTTCTAGAGCCCACTGCTACCTCAAGGCTGCTGTGGTCTGACTGGGTGCTGGGGGGAATTAACTATAGATCCAGCATTGCAGTGACCTAGAAGTTGAATGCCCCATGTTGGGACAGCTAAGAAACACTGCCTGTCCACAGAGGGATGGAAAGGAGCCATGGCCTCCATGTAAAATCCATGTGCAGTGAGCAGAGTGCCATTGGGGATGACCCCCATCCCTGTGACACTGGAACTGGCTGTCCCACAGCTCACCCAAACCCAAACCACACCTTGGGAAACAATCAGCTGTGCCCACAGCATTGGCTGGCTAGAGGAGGGGAGGTCCCATTCCCATGTTCTCTCTTAGGCTGCCCAGCTTCAAATGTTGATTTGAGCCTTTGAGCCAAGGGGGCAGGGGATACTTCTTCTAGGCAAATATCATGGGCAGGGTGCGGGTGTCTCAGTCTCACTGCATCTTGTAGCAGGGTGGTGTCCTGAAAACAGGTAGGAGAATTTGGCCTCCCTGTCCTTCCTCCAGTGGACAGACTGAGTCAGCTTGAATTAAGCCAGATGTGGGGCACCACCCAGCTTCAAACTCCTCAAATGGCCTAAGACCCCAGAGGATAGAGGATAGAGCCTTTCTCTGGTGCCTGGCACTGAAGGAAACTGTGCAGAGTGCAATTTGCTTGAGGTTCAGTCTCAGGGTAGCCAACTGCAGGATGGGGCACCATCCAAGTTGCATGCTGAAAAGCCTGGCTTCTCCTGTCTCTCCCTAGCCAGGTGGGGGCTGTGGCTGCATCAAGTACCAACCCAGACCAAGGCTGGTGCACAGCATAGGTGATGACTTGAACCTACAGCTAGAGAGAGTAAGGTCCCATTCAGGTAGTCAATGTGGTGAGAAACTGGAAAATATTGTACTCTCACATTTAAGTCTCAATAGCAGACCACAGAAAGGCACTGGAGACCTTCCCAGATGTGTGTGGAGCACCTGGGTGCCTCTTTTTCTCCTTGGAGTTGCACAGTGGCTGCAAGCACACCCACAATCCCCAGTGTCTATGATATCAGATGGAGCCAGGCTTAACCTGATCTGGGCTGCGATAACTGGGGGAGTCCATGTGATTTTCCTTTCTGGAACAAGATCTCTGAACAGCCTTCAAGCAGCTTCCTGTGTTTGTCTGAGTGGGGGCTGAGTGGTTCTCTTGCAGACAAGATCCTAAACGCTCATCTCAGAGAGTGGATCCTTGGTGCCTTCCCTTTTACTGTTTTCTTGCATTTAGGAGCTTATTTTATTAGCCATCCCCCGGTCAGACAAGTTTTCCCAAGGCTTCCCCTTACCCACCTTTGAGCTTCTCATCACTTCCCTAGTGAATCCTCATGTTCTCTCCTGGATAATCTATTCAAACGATGACAATCTGCTTACTCTTCTGGTTCTTCTCCCTGGTGGAGGCACAAGCTACCTGTGTCTAGTTAGCTGTCTTGATCTCTAAGAAAGAGCCCTTCCACAGTAATTGTGGAGAATTACTTTGAGCTAAATGTGAACTACAAAGAGAGTGAGGAACTTGACAATTTAGGATGCCCTCAACACTTCTGTGGGTGATACCATGAAGAACTCTGGGAGGTGATGAGTCAGGAAAGACCCTCAGGGTTCTGTTAGGGGAAAAAAAAAGAAAATTAATCATTATCAAATATGTTCATGGTATTCTTTCTAGTAAATGCCTACTCTCTGGGGAAAAAAACTTTACCAGAGCCTGATCCAATGTGAAAGAAAGACATTTCTTTGACTGAAGCTACCTTCGGCCTTCCTGTCTTATATACAAAGGTGAAATTAGATAGGAACTTTGTGCAGGTCACTGGACCTTTAGTCTAGTAACAGCGGATTATAGTGAAAAGAGCTTCAAGAAAAAGATTATTTAAAAAAGTAGTTAGGGCTGGGCACATTGGCTCACTCCTGTATTCCTAGCACCTGGGAGGGCAAGGCAGGTGGGTTGCTTGAGCTCAGAAATTCCAGACCAGCCTGAGCAAGAGCAAGACCCCATCTCTTCTAAAAATGGACTAACTGGGCATTGTGGTACTTGTAGTCCCAACTACTCGGGAGCCTGAGGCAAGACGATTTGCCTGAGCCCAGGAATTTGAGGTTGCTGTGAGCTATGGTGCTACAGCACTCGATCCTTGGCAAAGAGTGAGACTCTGCCTCCAAAAAGAAAAAGTAGCTATGAGGCTCAAAGAAAATGGGGTAGACAATAAGGAGATTCACATATTGAGACAGTTGAAATCACTGGCACCTATGGCTACAGAAAACAGCTCAACTGCCAGGTAATGTAACACAAATCTTTACACTAATGGCTACTTACACAGTTCCTCTTCCCTGACCTAGAATATCCAGCTTTCACCAATAACATTATAGACTATTTTAAAAGCCAGGAAAAAGTAAAGTCTGGAAAGACATAAGAGGCATCAGAACCAGAATTGTGTACAATATTAATTGTGGAATTATCAGATGAGTAATTAAAAATACCCATGCTTACCATATAATGAGGAGTCTAACGAGAAGGTAAACAACATATAAGGACAGGAGAACAGGTGGGTATTGTAAAAAGGTAGATGGAGATGTTGAAGAAATGAACTTAAAGGAAATGCTAGAAATAAAAAAAAGACCTGCAATTGAAAAGAAAACTGTCTTTCTGTGTTCCTGAGTAGACTGGACATATTCAGAAAAACAATTACAAGCTTGAAGATATGTCAAGGGAAACTTCACAAACTGAAATTGAAACAAAGAGTTCCAGAAGCTATTGCTCCAAGGAGCAGATCACAGTTTTTGCCACAACTTTCTGTATCACTTCACATTCCAGAGTAGTACTTTGCTCTGTGAGTTCTGTTCTAAAATGTCCCAGACAGTTGTTCACTTTCAATTTTTCCAGTTTTTGTTTTTGTTTGTTTGTTTTTGGTACAATGCCAGGAGACATGATTTTCAAGTTCTGTGTATGTCAATGATGAATATTAAAGAAAATATTTTTATTTTGGACAATTGTTTCTGTTATTTTAAAAAATCTATTCAAGCTGTATAGAAATAACAAAGAGTGAGGCAAAACTGACTTCTCACATAATTTCATGTTCTGCAAAATGTTTAATTAGTGTAAGTCCAGGAGTTTGAATACTCATATTTTAAAAATGCATTTTTCTACATTTAATCCTTGCTAATGATTATTCAATTTTTTTTGTTTTATAAATCATTTGGCTATGTATTATTTATGGACTTTAAAATGTGTCTTACAACGTATGATAATATTTTATATAAAATAAAGCAAAAAAATCACAGTTAATAGATGTACTTAACATAGAATTTAGCTTCTTTAAATATTTTTCTTCATCTTAAACATTTACTTCTTTGTTAAGAACATGTGTGTGTGTGTGTGTGTGTGTGTACATAGGTATATATATTATTCTATCCAATAAATTTCTCTAAGCACAGCTTTTGTTGCCTTCCCCAAAATTTATATTGTAACTTCAATTGTATTTAGTCAAAAATATTTTAAATTTCTCTTGAGATTTCTTTGATCTATGTGTGTTAAGAAGTATACAGTCTGATCTCCAAGTATTTGGGGAATTTTTAGTGATCTTTCAGTTATCGATTTCTAATTTATTTCAACTGTGCTCTGGGAAGATATTGGGTATGATGTATTTTTTTTTAATTTGTTAAGCTGTTTTATGGCTCCAAATGTGATTTAGCTAAGAGAACATTCCGTGTGAGCTTGAGATGAATGTGTGTTCTGATGTTTTTGTATGGGGTGTTCTAAAATGTCAATCAGATCCATTTCACTGAGGTTGCCGTTCAGTTCAGATAGGACTATTGACAATTCCCTTAATTTTTGTTTATACGAGAGAAGCTTTATATTTTTCCACTTTCTAAGGATACTTTTGCTGGGCAGAGAATTCTAGGTTGATATTTTTTCCTTTTAACATATAATATTAAATATGTTAGTTCACTTGTCTTGCTTATGTAAATCTAAAATAAAAGAAAGAAACCTATCTGTGAATATGTTCACTTGGGTGTAAAAAAATAAAGATTATGACCCAGAGCATGTGGAATGGCAAGCTACCTGTGCCTGTGATGAGTGAAAGACAGGGGGAAGCTCTATTAGCAAAAAAGGAGAGTTTATTGGTTCCAGAGTTTCAAAGTCAGAGTCTTGGTCAGTTCAGTACTGAGAAGCCAACCTTCCTAGGCAAATGTTCCCCCCGCAGCACCTTCTCTGAATTGCTACATTAAAAAAAAAAAAAAAAAAGTCTAGTGTTAAACCTAATCCAAGCAGGAGCTGAATGAAGGACAGGAAAGTATTCTGCTGAGGTTTGCAGAGAATGCTGGGAACAGTTCTCATCTCACCCCCAGAAGCAGGAGTCTCTTCTTATTTGGGTCCTCCTGGCCCTCTTTGGCCTGTCTCTTACAAAGGTGTTTTCATCCAGGGACCTGTCACATTTGCATCATTTCTGAAGGGAAGACTAATTTAATTTTTATCCTGGTTGACAATAAAGCATTTTGTCCTTTTGTCTTCTTTCAAGCGTTTTTTTCTTTGTCTTTGATTATCTGTGATTTGAATATAATATGCCTACATATAAATTTTCTAGGCTTTACCCTGCTTATTATTCTTCTAATTTCCCAAATCTGTATTTTGGTATCTATCATTAGTTTAGGGAAATTTTCTATTATTATTACTGCTTTAAATATTTCTTCTTTTCCTTTCTTTATTCTCCTTCTGTTATTGCAATTATGTGTATGTTTCCACATTCAGCAATTTTCCCAGAGTTTCTATACGTTATTAGTCTTTTACTCTTTTCTCTCTCTCTTTCTGTTTTGAAATTTTCTGTTGACATTTCTTTAGGCTCAGTGTTTTCTCTTATGCTGTGTCTAGAATTCTAATAGTATCAAAATCCTTCTTTGTTACTTTTTTGTTTTTAGCATTTTATTTATTTGTTTATTTTTCTTAGAATTTCTACTTCTCTTGTATTACCTATCTGTTCTCACATATTGTTTACTTTCTCCATCAGGGTCCTCAGCACATTAACCATTTTTGTTTGAAATTTTGGGTGGGAAAATTCCAGTGTTTATGCAATGACTAAGTCTAGTTAAGTGCTTGCTCTATCTCTTAAAACTATGTTTATTGTTTTTCATATAGCTTGTGATTTTTTTTGTTTCAAGCCAGACGTGCAAACCTGGTAAAAACAACTGAGATAAACGCTTGTTTAACAGTTTTAGAGTGAGGTTTTACACTTACGTGGCTCAGAATTAGGCTATGTTTTCCTGCCGGTTACAGCTGCACATCCAGTGACTAACCCTTCCTGGCATCTTTGTTTTCTCTCCTTTGTTGGACCAGAGCCCTCCTGAAGTGATAGTAAAGGGTAGGGTAAAGGAATGGGGGGCTCCCTGTCTAGTCCTGAGTGGTGGAATCCTGTATCACCCTACCCTTTACAGGATTCCACCACTCAGGACTAGACAGGGAGCCCCCTATTCTCTAGGCCCAGGTTAGCTCAGAAGTCAGAGCCCCATTTCCAGACACAAGCAGACTGCCTTTTTGGGATACACCCTCTGGGCTCTGATACCATCATGAACAAAGCTGCCTATGATGGTTTTTTGGGTGATTCCACCTTGGATAGGAGCAAACACCCTAATCCCTTCTCAGGGACAAAGACTGTAAAGGACCTGATAACCTCGCCTTAATGGAGGAGGAATTACGTTCATTCATTTGTTTATGAGCTCACTAACTCGCTTTCTTTATTTATTTTCCTTTTGCAGTTTTTTCCCAGGAGGCTGGGTTTGAACCCGCCACCTCTGGCATATGGGGCCAGCACCCTACTCCTTTGAGCCACAGGCATCGCCTGGAACTCACTAACTTTGAAGAGATGTTTTTCCATCTACCAATGGCTGACCATGTGTAATCCTGTAGACTTAAGACCCTAAATAAAAGAGCCCATATGGAGACTTCCGAGAGAGTTCTTCAGTTCTTTCCCCCTTCCAGAAGCTCTGGTCCTTTTTGCTTCTTCTTTATTCCTTTCTAACTTCTAATAAAAGTCCTATCTTACCATTGATCTGTGGTCCTTGGGTTCATTCTTCAAGTCCCACAGACCAAGGACCTACTGAAGAGTGAAATTCCAATATCAAGGGCAGGGGAAGCATTTTATAGTCCCAGATGAGGGCTGAGGATTGAAGGGAGCTTGTGTGCCTGGGCAGTGACCTTCACCTGTGCTGCTCCACCACACGTGATCTTCCACCCCCCCCCCTCAGGTGAGATGGGAAGGTTAGAGAATGCTAAAGTTGTGTAGTTTTCTTTTTTTTAATTTCAGGTCAAAAATGAGGATACGAACAACCAGGTCACAGTATTTGAATTTGGTAGGTAGAGTCCCTTTTGTAGTTGTGTCCTGGACCCAAAAATACAGATATTTTCTTTATGGCATAGCTAAGGTTAGTGCCCCCTGGAGTTAAGTGTATCAGTTCCCCCAGTTGGTTGTGCTTTGATAAAATTATAGCACACTGGGCTCTTAAGGAAAGGCCTTGTTAGGAAGAACAGAATGTTCTGGGTGTACTTAAAAACGGCTCCTTCTCTCCGACCCTGACTGAAACATAGGTGTGTTTTTCTTGCATTTGCACTATAGGAACCTGAGAGAATTCCTCCAGGTTTACTCCCAAAAGTAGGTGAGACACCCTTAGACTGGTCTCTCTTGGAGACGAGCCTCTCCAACCGGTCAACATTGTTCCTCCACGATTTGTGAATGGCAGCTGAACTTTTCCTGCCCAACTTCTTGCTCCTAAAGAGGTTTTTCTCCTCACCTCACCCTGTCCCTCTTCTTCTGCTCCAGTAAGTTACGATTCTCTGTATAAGCCTGTTTATCTCTTCAATCCTGCAGTAGTGGTTTGCCCTAAGACATTTGTTCTCTGATGTATTTAAGAAGAGTTGTTGATTTTTAGTTTCTTTTTCTTTTTTCTTATTATTTATACAGGAGAGGTAACGTCCAACTTCCTTATATGCCAGTTGAGAATCCAGACTGAAAACTAGTTTATCTTCGATCTTTATTTATTAAAATGTTAAATTCTTGGTGAAATCTTTGTCATACCACATAACACTATTACAATCTGTAAAAATCAACTTTTTGTGTTTAATTACTTATTATCTGTGTCATCTAAGGTGTTTATTCCTTAATTCTCACAAAGTAAATGATTATCAATACTTGTCAAACAATAAGGAAAGAAAGAAAGAAGATAAAATGTATAAGTAGAGTTTATGTATGCAGGTTTATACACATAGTTATGTGTGAGTATACACAGGTTTATTGCTGCATAATTTTGTCATTAAATGTAGATATAATAAAGTAAAATAATAGAGAAAAATTATGTCTGAGGTAACCCTATCCTTGAATGCTATGGAAGCATTAATATTCTGTTCATAGAGTTTCAGGTACAGACATAGAAGAAAATAATATAAATGCTTGATAACTGCTGAGATGTGAAAAGCAGTAAGTTGCATAAATATGCACATAGTAGGCGTTCATTTCTCTGTAAGGGGAATGGCACTTCTCTACGTGTATACATCAATGTGTATATGTTGGAGCTCCACAGTCTCTATGTGTATACGTCAACGTGTGTACGTTGGAGCTCCGCAGTCTCTATGTGTATACGTCAACGTGTGTACGTTGGAGCTCCGCAGTCTCTATGTGTATACATCAACGTGTATACGTTGGAGTTCCACAGTCTCTATGTGTATACGTCAACGTGTGTACGTTGGAGCTCCGCAGTCTCTATGTGTATACGCCAACGTGTGTACGTTGGAGCTCCTCAGTCTCTATGTGTATACGCCAACGTGTGTACGTTGGAGCTCCGCAGTCTCTATGTGTATA
>CAUYON010076679.1:0-13198 GCA_963573935.1 Arctocebus calabarensis
AACCTGATGAAGGTGAGGATTTTCTTTCTCTGACTTTTCTCAGAAAACTCTGGAAAATGGTTTGTAGTGACAAATTTCAGACTATTGGGTGGGACAAAACTGGGACATCCATAGTGATTAATGAAGATCTCTTTATGAAGGAGAGAGAGAAAGGGCTCGTTTAGAATATTTGAGACTGGAAGTATGAAATGTTTAGTGTGACAGCTTAATCTTTATGGATTCAGTAAAAAGCGACATAATTTTCAAAGATCTGCTTCTCTACCTGAGTTTCTGGGAGAAGAAAAAGAAGCCTCTGCTTTAAGCAAGGTAATAAAAATATATAAGTACCAAATATAGAAGAAAATGTATGTACTCAGATATAATTTTATATATTAAATTTATCCCAGAGTGTGTATACATCTCCATAAATATATAAGTATGTTAGTATGTAGACTAATCTAAGACTTATAAAATGATATGAATACTTAAGCTGTAATTGTCAAATTATTGGTAACATACTACTAGATATATCAGACTTTTTAAACATTTGCTAACAACCCTAAATTTTAGCAGTTAACTCCAAATAACTTTACTAAAGCCACTTAATGAATTGGTTTTTACTGCTATTATCAATATATAACATGCTGTCATTTGTGGACATAACTATTTGAATGATGTTACTTAGTAAGTACATTCTTAAAAATGATCATTGATAGGCCAGGCACCTGTCTGTCACCTGTATATCTAATACTCTAGGAGGCTGAAGTGGATAGATTGCTTGAGCTCAAGAGTTTTAGACTAGCCTGAGCGAGAGTGATTTCTTGTTTATAAAAATAGCTGGTGTTGTGGTAGGCACCTATAGTCTAACTACTTGAGAGACTGAGGCAAGGGGCTCCTTAGTGCCTTAGATTTTGAGGCTTTTAGAGCTATGAAGCCATGACCCTCATCCCAGGACTATAAACTGCAACTATATCACAAACAAACTAACTAAAAACCCCGAAAACTGTCATTAGTATACATGCATTATCTAATGACATTACTTTTATTTAATGAAATTGAAATTCGAGATTTTATCAGTTATACTTATTTGTTCTATGCTGCAAGATGTCACTAAATAGCCTTCTCCTTTTTTTTTAGTTACAGTTCTGTCACAATCTAAATTTTAATTGTGGCTGTCCACAACTTTTAGTACTAAAAAGAAGAGTCAGGATTAAAAATTCTTCTCTAGCATCTCCTTCTTCAACTCAAGATTTCAACAAGAAGCAAATTAGAGCAGATAATAAAATAGATTATAATTCTGGGTTAGTTACTGAAAATACTTAAGAAAGTGTTTTTTCAAACTCTACAACTGTAAATGAGCCTCTAATAAGGAGTCTTCTTCCAGCCAAAGAATTCCTGATACAACGAAACCATTCAGAAGTGATTTTCCTCCTCCACCATCAACTTTAGTTAGACCATCAGAATAAATTGCAACACAGCAACATCCTACTTTAAATCAATTGACCACTTTTCCCACACACTCTTATAGCAGCTATGCTCAAGCGAATGGCCAGATTGTAAATTATGTCACAACTACAACTTCCCAATATCACATTATATCTCACATGCAGAACAATTATTTTGAACTGATGGTGGACCCTACTACTTTTCCAACATGATACCCTGAGTTATCAGTTAATGAGCCACCTTCACCTAACCTGCTACCTGTAGAAATCCCGTGCTTTCCAGTGCCCATGATAGCTGACACATCTGCTGTCTATCCTTCAGGGTCAACTCATCAAACATCTTCATTATTCAAGCAACCTCCTAATTACAACTGATCTTCCACCAGAGAATTATAACCTGAAGGATGAGAGATACTAAACATTTTATGCTTAAAAATCGTGAGAAATATCTGTAATTATCTTATCTCAACAATAAAATTTAATGTTCACCTTATTTTCTTTATTGTGTAGTGTTTAATAAAATGAGAGGATTTTATACTATTGCTGAAATATATATTGAATTTTTGGTCATTTCACAGAATGTTTGATAATATTTGTGTCATTTGACAGAAATACTTGAGATGTCTATTTGTAGTTAAATTACATTTAATTAATTATTTAAAAGTAAGATAAAAGATGGAGCAATGACAAAAGAAATAATAAACTAAGTGAAGAGAAAATGGCTTTTAAATAATCCAAGATTATTAAATGAGTTAAAATAGAGTAAATTTGGGTTATTTAGAGGATAGGGGATAAAAATAAAACCTGGAAAATGCAAAGGCATAATATTTACTTCATTATTTCCTGGATTACATTCTATTACCTCCTTTTTTGAAAATGGAGTACTTAGATTTTAGTTTGTAAAGTAGTTTTTCCTTATAAATACACTTTTTCCTCAGTCAGAATATTAACTGGGATTACCATTACTTATGACATCATTTGGGTAATAAATATTATATGGCATAATCATGAATTGATTAGTCAGCATATGGTAGCCTTTTACATTGATAGTAGCAAAGGACCTTTTTTCTCTATTATAAAATTTTTCTCACCTGATTAATTCAAACAATTATCATGTTTGTCTTTAACTGCAATCAAAGTCTAAACTTTTCATGCTGACTTCAATATTTTCCAGATTCTGTGTTCAGATCTTAGGCATAGCTAAAATAGACTCCACAATATCTGGCATCTGTTTCCCTTTACAGAGTTGTGCCTTTCTGTCCCACTAGTCCATTTGAATTAGCCAAATATTTTTAATCATTCCTATTCCCATCTTGCAGTTTTTATTTTATTTCATTCCAAAGGATAAAAGACGTTTCTTCCCTTGGTCAACTTTGCCTACTGCAATTTAGATATTGTCCATTTTGAAAGGTTTTCAAGTCTACCTGATTCTTCTTCATGTTTGTCTTGGATATACAGCACTGAGTTAGAAGAGTGACTACCACTTAAATTTGTAAATATTTAGAGTAGTTTCACTTAAACCTGTTAAAATGTTTTCATGTCCAATATTGCATGGTATTATTTTCAGCATTCACTCTGTATTCTACACTTTCTTTTTTCATAGAATGTGGGCAAGATGCACCCACAATTAATATTTGAGTGAGTCAGTGAACCAGTGAAGCCAGATCTATGAGGCAAATAGAGGTTATTTACATTCCTCCCGCCATAACTTAGAAATTACAGTATATCATCTCATATAATAAATAAATCTGTTATATCTCTGTACAATTAGCATAATAATTTTTCAGTTATTACCGCACTTAAAATCAGACATTTGTCCAGAATGGTCAGTGCAAATTCCAAAATTTTCAGAGTTAGTCTATGTTACAACATTTGACCATTATTCTTTTCATACGACCATTATTTTGTTCAACATGTACTGAGAAAGCAGTCAAATAGAACTCGTCTTTTGAGAAGATTGCTTTATTTCAAGTTTTACAAGATTATTTGTTTTTATATCAAAATTTTAACCAAGTAGAAGAGTTTTTGTTAATGGAAATCTTTTATAATGCTTAAGGCATGGTTTGTGGTATGTCCATCTCCAAAAAAGTGTTTATTGTATTGTACCCAATAGGTGAACTTTTACCACACTCTCACCATAATATTCTTCCCTCTTATTGGTACTTTATGTTGTTTATATTGTTTTGATAAAATTTATACATATCTGTTAAAGCTTTATTAGTAGAAAAGCAATGTTTATTATTTACTTTCCTGAGATATTCAGTACTTCTCTTAGGATAATGCTTACAAGTTATATGATGTCACTGAAAATGACACCTATCACTCTTTCACAATAAAATTTCTTTTAAACACTCAAAAAACTAGTCACAGAAGTAACAGATTTCAAAATTATAAGAAGCTGTATATTATAAACCCACAGCCAACATCACGCTGGATGAGCAAAGGTCGAAAACATTTCCTCTAAGAACTGGAACAAGACAAGAGTATCTCCATCAAAAATTTATTCAAAAGAGTATTAGAAGTACTAGCCAGAACAATCAAACAAAGTCTTATTTGGAAATGAGACTATGCAAATCAAGAAAAAGAACAAACTGCCCCTATCTACTGATGATATGATCATATATCTAAAAAATTCTAAATACTTTGCCAGAATACTCCTGGAATTCATGACTAGATACTTAAAATTGTCAGGTTACAAAATAATGTGCACAAATGAGTAATATTTCTACATAGTAATAGTGAAAGTGAAAATGAAGGCTCCATACCATTCGGTATAACTGCAAATGAAATACCTAAGCATATACTTAACAAAGAAGGTGGAGTTTATCTACGAGGAGGACTATATCACATTGATAATTTAGAATAAAATAGACAGAATAGAACCTGTATCACCTGTCTCAGAAGAAACTTTGTGAAGTCATAAAAGCAATGCAGGCCACCAGCATTGAAAAAAAACAAAAATGTGACATGTCAATAAACTTTTGATAAGAAATGGAGAATAGAGCATTGGGGCACAGCACTCATGCCAGAAGCATTGTGATCAAGTTGTAAGAGGCCTCTTAACACTACTGTCAACATCTACTTGGCTAGAATAGGGTCGTGCTTATAGTCTTTGCAAAGTCAATGCAATAGGTAATAGACACAGTGAAAATTAAGCAACATTAAAAAAGTCATCTTGAGGTTTTGGTTGCATGACACTAGATCAGCCTGAAATGCAGGTTTGTTTCACCAGCCTTACATCATCTTCCTCGGGCTATGAAGAAAACAGACTCCCCTTAGCAAACTAAGCAACACGAAGACAATCACCCCACTCTACACTGCAAGAGGAAGTGAACATGAGAATTGATTGAGTCTCTATAGACTTTGACATACGAGGCTTTGCATAACTGTTTTAATGCTTTT
This sequence comes from Arctocebus calabarensis, assembly GCA_963573935.1. NCBI lineage: Eukaryota > Metazoa > Chordata > Mammalia > Primates > Lorisidae > Arctocebus > Arctocebus calabarensis. Next base: position 4,827 of record CAUYON010076679.1, read on the forward strand.
TAGTTGAAAGGAGATAATAAGAGTGCTACTTGGGATATTGAACATTATCCCATAAGACTTGTCATTCCCACCATCACTATCCTCTAGAACAATCCACCTCTTGGTCAGATCCAACTATGCCATACATTTCCAAAACAGATTCCATATGCTTGACCCTGATCTGATTAGACAGGTCAGATTATCCCCACCAGTCTGGAATCCCTGATTCCTGTTCTAGAGTTCTGATCAAAAACAATTCTTCTCATCCTTTCTCAGTCCAAATAATGATGTGATCAAGTGGAGTGCCTTTGTAGGTTCAGTCAGGGTCAGAATGAGATTCCAGTTTCCCTTAGGCCCCAAGCCTACAACTGACAGGCTCCATTACCAATGCAGAGTATGAAAGAAGTCCAATGCACTCAAAGTCTGAAGCCACTAGGACACTGGGACCTTGTTAGAGAAGCACCTATAACCCAGAATCCCATGACTACTACCTAAACAGCATCACTCAGTTTACTTTCACTTCTTTTGGGGAGATCCCAGGCAAAGCAACTCACATAAAACCACCCTCAGCACAAAGGGTCACACCTAGCCCCAAATTAAATATCCTACAGCCATCTTGGGAATATCCCAACACCCAGAACCAATGTATTCCAGTACAGGCTTTAACAGAGGCAATTATAAGTAGATATGACATATTTGAAAATCTGCATTACAGGTTTCGAGTGCACGCACTTATCCTCTGACCTCTTGATATTGAAGAAAAGAAAAACATGATTTAGAAAACTCTCCTAATTCTAATAAACAGAAGAGTTTCTAGAAAAGCACAGGCACCTTGACAATCTATTAACATTGAGTTAAGAAAAGGGGAGATGACAAGAAAGCAGGAAATAACCTGATGACATTAGAAATTAAACATACCAATACCCATGAGGAGTCACAATGGAGTTATAATAGTGAACTCTAACTTCAAGGAAATTATTCCAAAGACAAATTAAATTCAGAACATGGATATTAAATAGGATTAATGAAATTTAAAATGAAGTTAAGACCTTGAGGAGGAATCCAAGTGGCCAACTAGAAGCATTTTTCACCAGAGACTAATGTGTAGATGGAGAAAAAATGGACTGAAGTGGACTGAGAGAAGACAAAAATGGGGAGCTGCTCAGAGAAAGAAGAAAGTAAGGTACATTATCCACACTGAGCCAAGTGGCAGGAACAAAAAAGAGGAATAAGGACACAAAGATCATGTGTGAGTGCAAAGTCAAGAAGATGGGAGAACTCTCTCCCCAAATCAGAGCTCTATGAGCAAACAGCAGCAAGTATGGAACAAAAGTTTTCTCTCACCTTACCCTACAGGAGAGTACTTTTATGTCCCTATCCTACTTTACCATTGAAGTCCCACCTTGGAGCCTAGGATTCCTGGCACAAAAGTGACATAGTATGTTCTTGAAATCCCGTGCATACAGCTCTCCCACCCTCCATTCTATTTGAATGAGTCCAGAGTGTTTGGGGAATTCACTTAGAACCTTACATATTTCATGGTGTGGTGAGCTGCCATGATATTCAGTATCACAGTCTTAACTTTGGTCAGGAGAACTACAAACATCTTTACTCAAGATCCTTAGAAATTCTCAGGCAGAATAGCATAAGGATCGATGATTTGGGCCCAACAGACGCACCTTGAACATGCCTGAGAGGGCATTGCCTAGTGTCTGTATGTCTTTGACAAGAATTTTGGTCAGGGCTTTCCCTCCCAGGGCAATGGTCTGCTGAGCTCAATGGAGAGGACTCTAACCATTGCCTGAGTTACTGTGATGGGAACTCTGGGCTTGTACTCCCCACTAGGTGGAAACTCAGTGAGCTTGACTGGTCAGGTGGTGCCCACTGCCTGAGTGATTTTGACTGGAATTTAGGCCAGCACAGTTTGCTGGGTAGCACCCTCTGAAATCAATTGGAAGTTCAGTGCTAATTGCTTGAATTATTTTCAGTGAAATTCTGGGACACTGATCTCTATTGGGTGGTAGTTAACCTCTACTGGGTGAGCAGTGACCAAGGCCACAGTGACTTTGACTGCAACTCTTGGTCAGTGTTGTCTCCCAGGCAGCCCTCTGAGCTTAATTGGATTAGCAAGACTCACTGCCTGAGACAATTTCACAGGAAGTCTGAGCCAATGCTATTCACTGTGCAAGCCTCTAAGTTAAATTAGATGGTCAGTGCCCAATGACTGAGTGAGTCGACTCGAACTCAGGGCCAATGATGTCCACTGATTCTTCTCCCCATGGACTCACTGTCTAGGGATGCTGTTCCACCACTTGTGTGGCTGTGGGGGAGCGGGAGTAGCCTCAAAACAGTGAGGAGTGGATTTAACCTATCTAGCTATGGATTACCCTGCTCCACCTATCCCCTTGGGGGTGAGGCCACAGGTATTTCTGCTCAGCAGATATACATATTATATATATTCAGTATAGAATAGAATAGAATAGAATATATTATATTATCAGTTAATAATATAACACTACCACTCCCTGGGATTTTGTAGAAGGTAGGTTGACTTCTAGACAGTGCCAGGCTATGCCATCTTACCAACTTGGCCCTCAGAATCTCTGATTTTCTCTTAGACTGACCTCTATGAAACTGTAGGAGATAAGTCTCAGCCACAAGATATAGCTCAGTGGAGAAAGGATAGTTATTTTAACTTCTAGGGGAATAGCAACTCTATATCACCCTGTCAGATTTAATTATTAAACAGGTGAATATAGTGTTTTCTAAAGTTGCCATACAAGAATATATCTCAACAATTCTTCCAGAACAACCTATCAATTTACCTAAAAAAGTATAATTAATATATTGAATAAAATTAGAAGCTAAAAATACTCATGGGTAAATAAAGTAGGTTTCATGGAATTACAGAGTACATTGGATATTTTGTCCTACATTATTAAGATAGTTTATTCATGAGAATATGTTCCATTTCCCTCCATGTAAACTTAAAAGACATAAAGGTTCCATCTTTTTATAAGGCTGCATAAAATTCAATGATAGGCATATACCACAATTTATTAATGTATTCATGGATCGATGGGCACATGGCTTTCTTCCATAACTTGACTATTATGAATTGAGCTGCAATGAATAATCTGGTGCAAATATTTTTTCTACAAAGTGATCTTTGGTCTTACTAACACTTTGTTTTGAAAGATAGAACACAACTATAGCCCAGAATGAAGGTAAGGAATTGAGTGGGGAAGGGTTTGATAGACAGAGACTAAATTGTGAGACCACAGCTATTAAGCATACTGCAAGGGTGCTACTCAAACCTGTGAGTGTAGAACATAAATGTATTAACACAATAATCGAGTAAATGAAGCAAAAGTTGTGTTAATTTGTTTGATGTAAACACGTCAAATTGTGTATAAAAGATCAACATTTTGTATCCTACATATGCATAAATGTATTCATGATGTATTCATGATTTATTTGAATTAATAAAAAAAATAGAAATACTCATGAGAAGGAATAAGGAGAACCACATTGAAAATGTGAAAAATCAGAGTACATCAACTGCCCCAAGGCATTTCAAAGGCGAACATCAGAAAATACCATTCACAGAGAAATTGCTGAAATGTAAGAAATGGAATTCAGAATATGGATGGCAAATAGGATTATTGGAATGGAGAAACAGATGGAAGTAAAAACCAAAGAAAAGTTCAGAAGTTATCTCAAGAAATCAATGCATTCAAAGACTAAGTTACCAAGGATATGGACATAATGAGGAAAGATGTAGCAGAGTTTAAGGAATTGAAAATGAATATGAAGATGCTGAAAATGCAGTAGAAATCCCCAAAATGGAGATGAATGGGAAAAGGAAAGATCTCAGAAAATGAAGATAAAAGTTTTGAACAACCCCAAGCATCCAAAGAGGCAGAAGGAAGGAGAACAAGAATAGAATATTCTCTGAGAGATTTTTGGAATCATTCCAATGAGAGAGGATACCTGAGTAGGGCGTGGTCTTGGAGAAGACCACAAGCATACACCTGCAGGATCCTCACCAAGTTGACTCAGCTCTTGGGAATTTGTAAACTTAACTTCCTGGAACATGGAAATTGCCATGTTTACAGAAATCCTGTACTTGTGTAGAGGATGGAATAGCATCTCCTAATTAATTCAAACTGGCCAATGAAAATGGCACCTGTGGTGTGGAACTTTTTGACCTAGACAAAGGGAAAGACCTAGCCAGTCAGGGAGCATGGCCATTTGGAATTCTTCTGTGCCATAAGGTCCTGGCTGGTGAATAAAGCCCTTGCACTTATAAACGGGGTGTTTGGATGCTCTTTCTCTCTGTAGGGCCATGTCTTCCTGCAAAACCAAAAAAATCAGATATTAATACTAGAGAAATTCCTGAAGGAGAAAAAGATGGTTCCTCACAAAAATTCTTTTTTTAAGACATTGTAGAGGAGAACTTCCCAAATATGGTAAGAGACACAGGAACTCAGATATTAGGTTAACAATCTCAGCATCATTCAATCTAAACGAAGCTGCTCCTAGTCACATTGTAATTAAATTCAGCAATGTTAAAATCAAAGTAGAAATCTTGCAAGCAGCTTTGCATAAGATGAGTTTTACATACAAAGGAAAATAATATCAGGATGATTACTGATTTTTCTGCTAAAAATTATAAAGCCAGAAGTAAACAGTTATCAACTTTTAACAATTTTCATCTCTAGGTCTGATATCTTGCTACATTGAGTTTCATTTGTAATGAAGAAATAAAATTGTTTAATGATAGTGAAATGTTGCTGAATTTTGCCAAAACTTGACCACCTCTAGAGGAAATACTCAGACACATTTTTTCACAGCAAGGAGCACAATGCTCTAACACCAAAGGAAACAAACCCAGAAATTTAAGAACAAATCCTAGATTCTACGTTAATGAAAAAGATAAAAGTTCTGTTCTTCTGAAAAGTGAGATGAACAGAATGCAATCATACATATCAATTCTCTCATTTATTGAAAATGGTTTCAAATTTCCTTTTGAAGTGTCACATCACAAAAATGAAACAAAACTCAATGCTAAGGGATAGGCAAAAGTAATGCATCAAATACAATGGAGAAAAAAGCTGTATTTCAATCATATTTGCAGATAAAATTGGATTTGAACCAAAAAAATTAAAGGAAGGAAGGATGGACACTATTTTTTGTGGGGGAAGAACACAACATGAAGATATTTCAATAACATTTTTTTCACCCAGTATGCACATTATAAATTCTCCTTAATTTATAAAACAAGCACTAACTCTTCTGAATAATATGATATCTTCCTGCACTGTAAGAATTGGAGATGTTAGCACGTGATTGGTAATACTGGACAGATCTTCCAAGCAAAACTTAAAAAGGAAATAATGGCATTAATTATGACCCTGGAACAAATGGATTTTTGTTTCTTAAATCATATATAAATGGATCTTGAATACATTTATGCCTTTATGGCTTTCAAAGCATTGATTATTTGTACAAATTGGAGTGCTTACATTTTACAAATTCATATAACTTTCATGTCACTTACTTAATCACAGTGTTAAGAAATTTGTGTTCAATACTTGGTAGATTAGACCTTTACCCTTGCAAAATGCTCCATATTTGTGGTCCCCCCCACTAAACCTCCCTCTATTGAGCCACCTGCCCTTCCCACCCTCTTCCCCTTCTTTCTTTCCTCTAAGCTATATTTTCAATTCAACTCTCACATGACAGTATGAGTGATTATAAATTGGATTTACAGTAGTACTAGGTACATTGGATATATTTTTTCATTTCCTGACAGCTTTTACAAAGAATATTTTCCAGTTTAATCACAGAAACATAAAAGAGATAAAGTCTCCATCTTTCATTAATTCTACATAGTATTCCATGGTATATATTTACCAAAATTTATTAATCCACTCATGGGTTGATTGGTACTTGGGCTTCCTCCTCAATTATGAATTGAGCTGCAATGAATAATTTGGTGCAAATGAATTGGTTGCAAAGTGATTTTTGTTCCTTTGGACATACACCTAGTGGAGGAATTACAGGCCAATTTCTTCAAGTGTTTCCCCTGAACTTTCTGCAAGACTCCTTATAGTTTCATGCCATACATTTAAGTCTTTTATTTAGTGAGAACCAATTTTTGATAGAAGTGAAAGTGGTGGGTTCAGTTCAGTCTTCTACAAGTCACCATGCAATTCACCCAGGACCATTAGTTAAATAGGGGATTTTCCCACAAATTTATATTTTTGATGTCGTTTTCAAAGATCAAATGATGTATATAATGATGATATATGTGTGTGGCTTTCACCTCTTGGTTCTCAATCCTCTTCCATACATCTAAGTCTCTATTTATGTGCCAGGGCAATGCTGTTTTGATCACTATAGAAGCATAGCATAGTCTGAAGTCTGTTGCATGATTTCTCCTCATTCATTTTTATTTCTGAATAATGTTTTTGCTATTTGAATTTTTTTCTCCTTCCATATAAAATGAAGTACTAATTTTTCCATATCTGTAAAGTGTGACAGAGGTGCTTTTATTGGGATTGCATCAATTCTGTAGATTGCTTTTAGTAGTATGAACATTTTAACAATGTTGATTTCTTCCCAGCCATGAACATGGTGCGTTTTTCCATTTATTAACATATTCAGCAATTTCTTTTCTCAGAGTTTCATATTTCTCTTTAGAGAGATCTTTCACATCCTTTGTTAGGTACACTCCCAAATATTTCATCTTCTTTGACACTACTGTAAAAGCAGTAGAGTTCGTGACTGTTTTTTCAGCTTGACTATTGTTGGTATATATACATGCGTCTGATATTGGGGTATTGAATTTGTATTCTGAGATGCAGTCATCTTTCTTGATCACTTCTAAGAGTTTTGTGGTTGAGTTCCTGGGCTTTTCCAGGTATATGATATGATATATGATATGGTATTCATATCATTTATGCTGAGTTAATGTTTGATCTCTGACCATGAATGGATACTCTTGATCACGCTCTTTTGCCTGGTTCCAATGGCTAAGACTTCCATTCCAATGTTTAAAAAGAGTGCAGACAGTGGGCACGCTTGCTTGTTTTCTGATCTGAGTGGAAATGTTTTCAGTTTTAATCCATTCAATTTAAATTGGCTGGGGGTTTGCAGTAAATGGCTTCTATAAGTTTAAAAAGTTTTCTTTCTGTACCTGTTTTCCTAAGTGTTCTGATTATGAAGTGTTCTGAATATTATCTAAAACTATTTCTGCATCAGTTGAGAGAATCATAGGATTTTTGTTTTTCATTTTGTTTATGTGATGTAGTATATTTATAGATTTATATTTTGAACCAACCTGAAGACCCCGAGATAAAACAAGCTGGGTCATGGTTTATAATTTGTTGGATGTGCTGCTGCATTCTGTTTGGTAAATCTTATTGAATATTTTTGCATCAATAGTCATCAGAGGTATTGGTGTATAACTTCCTTGTCAAGTGTTTTCCTTGTTTGAGGATCAGGGTGTTGTTTCCTTTACAGAACGTGTTGGGAAGTATTCCTTCTTGTGTTTTGGAAAAGGTTCAGGAATATAGGTCCTACTTCCTCCATAAAGGCTTTGTAGAATTGTGATGTGAACCCATGTGGCCCAAGACTTTCCTTTTTAGGGAGATTTTGTATAGTTAACACTATTTCAGAATGTGATATAAACCTGTTTACCATTTCCACTTCTTTCAGACTTAGTCTAGAAAGGAGGCTTGCTTCCATAATTTGGTCTATTTCCTTTGGATTTCCATATTTCTGAGAATAGAATTTGTTTCAATATTCTCTAAGGACTTTTTGAATTTCTGAGGTGTCTGTAGTTATCTGGCCTCTGTCATTTCTGATTGATTAATTTTGAGATTGTATTCTCTTCTTTCTGGTTAGGTTAGCCAAAGATTTAACTAATTTATTGACCTTTTCAAAAAAAACCCTCAACTTTTATTTATTTTTTTACATGTATTTTATTATTCTTCATTATATTATTTCCCCCCACCCCCTAGTGGTAAGACAGGATTTATTTACAGAAAATAATACAGAAAACATTAAAGCTCCTGGTAGAGGGAGAGAATTCTAGTGGGGAGAGAGAAGCTCTCACCATTTCTCTCCTGGTCTTTCCCCATCTCCTCCTTTAGGCCTTTAGTCTCAGGGTATATATAGGTGTATGGGTTCCTTGGCCAGGAAACGAATGAATACAGTCCCTTCCGCCAGGGGCAATGTGAATGAATGTATCAATGAATGGATACAGTCCATTCATGGAATTGAGGCCCAGGAAATTCACAAGAAATTGACCTAGGCATAGGAAATGGGGGTTCCACATTTAGTCCTAAGTGTGAAGTGAAGGAGACACCAAGGCACAGGTGTCT
>CAUYON010076680.1:0-24224 GCA_963573935.1 Arctocebus calabarensis
AAGGAGGAGATGGGGAAAGACTGGGAGAGAAACGGAGAGAGCTTCTCTCTCCCCACTAGAATTTTCTCCCTCTACCAGGTGCCTTAATGTTTTCTGTATTCTTTTCTGTAAATAAATTCTGTCTTACAAAAAAAAAAAAAAGAACTGGGTCAAGAGTCTAAGGTCCTCCCCACTGCACAGCGAGGAAAACTGAAGGACGGAGTCACTGAAATAAAAACAGGAACATTTTTGTTAAATAAGCCTCAGGTAGCCTATTTCCCTATCATCTTTTTCTAGTGTATGAATCTACATCAAGTTTCCTGCAAATTAAAAAGCTAATTATCTCGTGTTGCAGTAACAATATTTACCTCTTCATCTTCCTCATCGAACAGGGAGACCGATGTGGGGAGCTTATTAGGCAGCACAGATGCACCTTTTAACTTATTCGCATTTTGAGAAGAAAACAAATCCTGTTGGGGAAAGAATATTTGGAGAAAGATTAAAGTTAACAAGATAGATCAGTTTTTAAAATATCAGGTCAATATAGGCCAGAGGCAGTGGCTCAAGGCCTGTAATCTCAGTACTTTGGGAGGCAAAGGTGGGAGGATTGGTGGAGGCCCGGGTTTCAAGACTGGCCTGGGCAAGGTAGCGAGGCCCTGTCTCTAAAAAAAAATAGAATTAGCCAGGCATTGTGGCAAGCTGTCTGTAGTTCCAGCTACTCAGGAGGCTAAGGCAGGAAGATCACTTGAGCATGGGAATTTGAGTTTGCAGTGAGCTATGAGGACACCACTACCACCACTACCTCGGGGCAACAGAGTAAAACTCTGTCACAAAAAACCTCCAAATAATACAAACAGTATCAGGTCCCTATAAAACACTGAAGACTAGAACATGAAGGCTGCCATGTGCCTACGTTTCCCTGGTTACAGGGAAGGTGGCTCAGAGGGAGTCTTTAAAGGGACAGGCCCCGGAGTCTGTCCCAGGTATGTGCAGCACAAGTGCCTGGTTGTAAGGAGGAAGATCCAGAGGCTGCTATGCTCCCATCTGAGCTCCCACATAAGGCAGGAGGAAGTTTTCCAATCAGTGTCCTATGATTCTAAAAAAAGAAGACTTTCTTTTTCTGTCTAAAGAATAAAAGTGGGGCAGCACCTGTGACTCAAAGGGTAGGGCGCCAGCCCCATATGCTGGAGGTGGCAGGTTCAAACCCATCCCCGGCTAAAAACTGCAACAAAAAGAAAATAAAATAAAGAATAAGAGACTAAACAGAAGCAATAATGGAAATAGAGGCTAGATTCCCAAATTACTGGATCTACAACTGTTTTATTTAGTATTACCCCTTTCTCCTAAAATTATGCTATTATTTCTTTTAAAGAAATACAAATTAAAGTTTTATTTTAGAATGTTTTGCTATTTTACTTGGACTATAGCTAGATCTTGCAAACTAAGAAAAGATCCACTAGAGTCTGATGAAATTTTCAAAATGCTATAAAATAATAGCCTATATTGCAAAGAAAGAATTGTAATTTGAACTGCATGAGTTATAAACATAAAACAGGACAACTACTCTCTTGGGCAGAGAAACTTCAGTACAAAAGAATCGCACAAATAGGCCAAGAACGTATTTTCTAAGACCTCCTTGGAAAATCTTTTTTTTTTTTTTTTTTTTTTTGCAGTTTTTGGCCAGGGCCAGGTTTGAACCTGCCACCTCCGGTATATGAGGCTGGCACCCTACTACTTTGAGCCACAGGCGCTACCCTGGAAAATGATTTTTTAAATTATGGAATCAAGGTCTGCTCCTCAACTACAGACCTAATGAGGTCACTCCCTGAGATGCCTTCTCAGCACCAGGCATTTCCCCTGTACTCTACTGAATCCCATGGGTTCACTTAGGAAGAAGAAGCCACAGGGGAAGGCAGGGCTTAGGGGCTCACGCCTATAATCTCAACATTCTGAGGGACTGAGGCAGGTAGATTGCCTGAGCTCAGGAGTTTGAAACCAGCCTGAGCCAGAGCAAGATCTCTTCTCTAAAAAATACCAACCAGGCATTATGGCAGGTGCCTATAGTCCCGGCTACTTGAGAGGCTGAGGCAAGAGAATTGCTTAAGCCCAAAGAGTTTGAAGTTGCTGTGAGCTATGATCCCGCAGCACTCTACCAAGGGCAACAAAGTAAGAATCTTTCTCAAAAAAAGAAAAAGAAAGAAGCCACAGGGAGCTCAAGCTTCCCATGCTCCCCTGTATTTTACACACTGGCAAAACAAAGGGGTCTGCTGCTTTAAGAAAACAAAAACGAACCAATGCAAAGAATTTCAACATCACAATTTTGGACCCTTAACCAATAGCTTTCTTGGTGTTGGGGGAAAAAGACATTTCCATTGCTTCAAACATGTCCCCCAAAATGACTTCGCAAGGCAAGCTTCAGTTCTGCATTTGAGATACACAGGCAGGAGTGAAGAATCATTCCTTCTGGTCAAAGTGTTATCTCCTAGACTGCCTTGTGATACTTCTCCCGGCACAAGAATCCCGACCATATTCAACAAAAACATTATCTTTAGTAAATTATCATAAGAATGGAAAAGCAAGTATCCAATGTACTCAATACCAATAATAAGCCAGGACACTTGGAAGGCTGAGGCAGATGGATGGCCTGAGTTCACAGGTTCAAGACCAGCCTGAGTCAGAGAGAGTCCTTGTCTCTAAACAATAACTGGGCATTGTGGTGGGTGCCTATACTCTCAGCTACTTGGGAGTCTGAGGCAAGAGGATCACTTGAGCCCAAGAGTGTGAGGTTGCTGTAAGCTATGACATCACAGCACTCTACCAAGGATGACCAAATGAAACTCTGTCTCAAAAAAAAAAAAAAAAGAAGCAGCAGCCAGATAAGCTAACAAACACCTACACAAGAGAAAAACTCAATGTAATTCAAGTTGGGGAGAGGGGGGAGGAGCGGGAATGGTGTGCTCCTACCTAATCAGCACAGTACCAGGGTATATGGCACCTCCTAGGCGCAGGACACAAGTACAACAGAGACCTTACCTAACAAATGCATTGTAACCTAATCATCTATATCCTCAATTAATCAGAAAAAAAAGATGACACGAAAATTTCTGCCATGTCCACATATTTTTCTGTAAAGAGAATTTACTACTCGAGATTACATTCTCATACAATCTCCATCTTAAAATCAGCTCTAAAAGGACCAAGGCAAAAAGTAGTGATGCTTCTGAGCTGATACAGATGCACCCAGAGGAACTGAGGCAGTCTGTGAACTAGGACCAGCCACAGTCTGTTAGCGAACATGGTGCACAAAAGGCTGTGCCACACACACCATCTGAGCCCACCGCTTAGCTAGCAAGGCTGTCGAAGAAGGAAGCAGTGTGGTGACATGCATTTTGGTGCAAGTGCCTCAGGGCACTAAAGACCAACTAGCAGCCTAAAATTTGAGAATCCTGAGCGGAGAGTGTTTTCCTCCCAGGAGATGCAACAGATTCAAACCCCAAAGTGAAAAGTATTGCATACGTACTGCTCTCTAAATACCCTGTGTTCTCAAGAGATTATTTTTAAAGAACTGAAATCTTATACCTCTACTGACTGATGAAATAGAAATAGAATTCAGAAATAGTTTCTGATGTCACAGCCATAGACCATTACCCACAACTAAGAAAAAGAATTTCATACCTCAGAATCCTCCTCATCTGAAAATAAACCTTTTTGAGTCTTTGTTTCAGATGAAAGCTTGAGATTTTTGCTGGAAGGTAGGGTAACCTATGATGGGAGGAGGGGAAATAAAAAGAAAAATTAAAGATTAACATTTAAATACGATACCTGGAAATTAGGATTTTACTCAATCATTCAGATATTTTTTGTACCGAGTCCCTGCATGTCAGGTGCACCAAAGCACGCACCTGGGATAAGGAAATAAAGATGCCTTGGACCTTGGGCACATATAAAGCTCACACAAAGAACTAACACAAAGGAGTAAATATCATGAAAAAATGCAAAAATTGGTATAACTTAGGAAAGAGAAAAGAAACAGTTCCTTGAGAAAGTACATATCTCAGGACAGATAAGGCTGGGACACAGGGATATGATACAAGCAAGGATGCTTCAGGCTGAGGGAACCATGTGAGAAGAGCAAAAGAAAGCAGAGGGTATGTCTGGTATAAGAAAGCGCAGGACATACTGCCTGTGCCATGTGGTGCACAGAAGGGACACATACAATCAAAGACAGCGTGGAAAGGCAGGCTGCCACAGGCCCTCTAAGGAATGCTGGGTCTTAGAGTGGTTGGCAGGGGAAAGTCAGGGTTTCACAGCAAGGACATGACGTGATGAGGTGTGCTTCAGAGAAAGGAGGGATCAGGTCTGCAGGACAGCATGAGGGCCAGCAGCCAGAACGGCTTAAAGACTCTGGGAAGTCTCAGCAGCCACTGACCAAATATAATTAGAGGTCTGTGAGAGCATCAAAAAAATGATGATGGCAATAGATTATCATGCACTGAGTAAAGAATCTGATTCCAAAGCAACATCAAAAGGGGAAGGAGAAGAAAAAGCCCTTTTATTCAGAAGAATGCCTACTAACATATGTAGAAGAAATACAGAATTAAAAAAATATTCTTTTATACCCACAATCAGGATAAATCGCTCAGGAAAAGGCCACCAATCTTAAAACTACTGACTGAAAGGCTGATAGCAGATATTCACACAGGGTGAAAGTATCTATGTAGAGATTAACTTTTTGTGGGGTGGGGGAGGGCCAGGGTCTTGCTCTGTCATTCAGGCTGGAGTGTGGTTATGTCACATTAGAACCTCAAACTCCTGGACTCAAGCAATCCCTCTGCTTCAGCCTCCTGAGTAGCTGCAACTACTGGCACGTACCGCCACACCTGTTAAGAGATTAATTCTTTTTATTTTCTTTGAGACAGTGTCTCACTATGTAGCCCTCAGTGGAGTGCTGTGGTGCCATAGCTCATAGCAACCTCAAACTCTAGGGCTTAAGCCATTCTCTTGCCTCAGCCTCCTAAGTAGCTGGGACTACAGGCGCCCACCACAACATCTGGCTATTTTTCTGTTGCAGATGTCATTGTTGCTTAGCTGGCCCGAGCTGGGTTCCAACCCACCAGCCTCGGTGTGTGTGGCCAGTGCCATAAACACTGTGCTATGGTTGCCAAGACAAAAAATTAACTTATTAATAACAGAGGAGAATAGGTCATGGTTCCCCTGGTGGATGCCATTTTAAGCAAACGACAAAACTCCTGGGGCAGATGGTGACCTGATGTGTCTTAGGAGGTGATACAATGGGCAAGTATATTGCCTGTATTTTTGCTGAGAATGCTTAATCTAAATCTAGTCACAGGATAAACTAATCTTTTACAAGACAACTGGCTGGTCGGGGCGGGGAATGTGAAAGTGTTGCTTTACCTTTTTTTTTTTTTTTTTTTTTAATTTTTGAGACAGAGTCTCACTCTTGTCCCCCAAGCTACAATGCCATTGGGTCATCATAGCTCACAGCAACCTCAAACTCTTGGGCTCCAGGGATCCTCTTGCCTCAGCTTCCTGAGTAGCTGGGATTACAGGTGCCTGCCACAACACCCAGCTACTTTTTCTACTTTTTAGTACAGACAGGGTGGTGCTCTTGCTCAGGTGGGTCTCGAACTCCTGAGCTCAAGCAATCCACCCACGTTGGCCCCCTGAGTGCTAGGATTATAGGCACGAGCTACTGAACCCAACCAGGCCCATTGTTTTACATGTTAAAAAGAGACCAAAGGGGGGGAAAAAAACAATCAAATGCAGTGTAGACATACTGCCTGGTTCCTGGGTTTCTTAAAAAAAAAATAAATAAAATGCTATGAGGGAAAAGAATATAAAACAGAATATGAACTATATACGAGATAATTTTAAATCGGTATTACAATTGTTGGGTTTGATTTTACAATGACATTTTGAAGCAAACTGAAACCATCTGAATATGGACTAGATGTTAGATTCTACTACAGCATTTAGCTCATAATCATTAAAGGCATTTTGGTTATATGGCAATTTTTTCAAGAGATGTGTAATGAAATGTTTAAGGGTAAAATGTCACAATAACTATATACAAACAGTTCTATGAGAATAGCTAAAACAACTTACAAATAAATAGTCCAGGAAAAAAAAAAAAATATATATATATATATGTAACAAGGTTCAGATACATAAAACATGTGGCAAAATCCTACAATTACTGAATCTAGGTAGCAGTTTCTTGAGTGTTCACTGTTCTCTTTCCATTTTGTCTTAAGTTCCTCAATATAAACGTGAAAAGGAACAATACTGCCCTCTGAGTTCCACACAAATTGACAAGATGCCTCAAATCAATACCTCTTGACCAGTGGAACTCCTCCTGCTCACCTTTTTTTCCGCTCTTGCTTTGTTTTCATCTGTGTGATTCAGAGTAGCTCCTACTAATGACCCTGCTTGTTCTTTAAACAGATCTCCTTCCTCCTCATCAAAGATATTAGCAGTGGACTGGACTTTGCCTTTAAAAAGATATCACAGCATAAAGTTACACTAAGGTACCATAAAAATACATAGATTAAAAATTCTTCCCTCTCAAAGAATAAATAGAAAAGGTATGTTATTTCTTGATCTGTTATAAAGAACTAGTAAGTGGAACTATATTTTTCCCTTGAAATTTTTCAAATAGCACAAAAACAGCTGAATTTAAAACACAGGACAGACAAGTTAACCATCTGCCTGACACACTGATCCAAGCAGCAAGCATCTTTATGTTTAGAGGAGCTTGGAATGGCTTAAAAAGTAGAGACCTTCAGATCATTTAAAAGGGCCATCAAGTCAACCATTCTAAGATTAGAGAAGTGAGGGCTCCTACTTTTAAAAAATCAAACTATAAAAAAAAAAAAAAAAAATCGAACTATACAAAAGCAGATAAAAGCAAATACTGAAACACCCCCCACCCTCCAATAACTCCAGCAACCCACCCAAACAAGATAGACGTAGGAACAGTTTAGTACATGTTTCTAATTCCCCCGAAAGACATACTAATGAACTAACTTTAGATATACACAGATAAGGCTATCAATTCTAAGACTATTTTAACAATGTTTTGCAATTTCCATTTTCCACTTAATGTACCCAGAAAATGTTCCCAGGTGAACATGCGCAGATCCACTCTTTTTAACAGCTTTACAAAATCCCACTCAATGGAATGGCCGTTAGCTTACCCTACTGAGGAATATTTGGGTGGTTTCCAGCATTTGCCACAAGCACTGCTGTGCCAAGTGAGGCATGTGTGACTGAAACGAGGGGACTGACTCCTCAATGTCCTGAGAGATCAGTTGTCATTGAAAGCAGCATCAACTTATTTGTGACTCCAAATGAGTTCTTAAAGACATCACTAAGTTGAGAGCCCTCTGGAGCTATCAGCACTGCTACTTAGAATCACTGTCATTTTGGTCAGCCTACATGCTAGCGCTCCTTCTTTACAGAATAAGTAGGCTATCCTCCCTCGCATTTCTGCCTCCGTTCTTACAGTTTACAACTAACACTGCACAAGGCTGGACAGCGGCTTCCACATGCATTCCGGTTCCACCTATTCCTTTAGGGCATCCTTTCCTTTTTCAAGTTGCTGAAAATTGTGTGCACCTAGTAATCTACTTTTCTTTTCTAGAAAAGTGCCTGATGAATCTAAGTCTTGCTATTCCAAGTGTGATCCACAGACCAGCAATTTCTGCCCACCAGGGACCCTGTTAGAAAGGTAGACTCTCAGAGCCCAGGGTCTAAATTCCTAGACCCACTGAATCAGAATCTTCATTTTGACAAGAACCTCTGGGAGATTCATCTGCACATTCAAGAATAAGGTAAAAAGAATGACTTTGCAAACATACGAACTTACATCTTGAGGGGAGAAAAAAGGAGAGTTTCTAGGTAGGGGCTGAAAACCTTGTCCTATAAAGAAAGGTCAAGAACACCTAAGTTTTTTGGCAGAGAGAAGAGAAAATGGGAACAAGATATTTAGCATGTGTCATTCTGTTCATAAATTCACTAAGAGAGACATAAAGAAAGTGCAATTAAAATTTGTTCTATAATTCCAAAGGTCAGAATTAGAAATTTTGAGCAAAGATTATAGAGGGAAAGATTTCAGCTCTCCGTAAGAAAGATAATAATTAGTTTTCAGAGCAGAGAAGATCGGTTTATAAAACAGAACCTTCTGAGGCACTACAACTATTCAAGTGATGGGAATGCTTGAGAAGGGATTCTGGTACTACGAGAGAGATACACAACCAGGGGGGCATATGCTCTTTTTATGTCAATCATTCTTTTTCTGCCTAAATTCCTAGAGACAAAGGCAGAAACAGGTACCTGTCTTGGAAGGTTTGCTGTAGGATGCTGCAAAAAAGTCATTGTCATCATCATCATCATCAAAGAGGCTCGAGGGAGCTGGGGTATACATGCTTTTTCCCGGCGGGGGCTGCTCAGGCTTCTGGGCTTCCTTCAGTGATGGAGCAGAGGCAGCACCAAACACATCAGTGTCCCCTGTGGATAAGGGACAAGACATCCATAGCCCTGAGCCAGTGGGGACCTCCCCACTCTATATAAAAAAAAAAAATACCACCCTCCACGAACTTTTAGCTTCAGTTCATTCATGAAACTCAATAATAGGGCCATTAACCAACCTCCTTCCAGTATTGCTATAGAACATCCCACAGCACAGAATTACCAGGTCATTCAAACACAAAAAAGTCCAAGGCCTATGATTTCCAGAAGAATATAAACTAACCTCAGTAAATGAGTTCTCTCTCTTTTTTTTTTTGAGACAAGAGTCTCACTATGTCATCCTCAGAGTAGAGTACTGTAGCGTCACAGCTCACAGCAACCTCAAAGTCCTGGACTTAAGCGATCCTGGACTTAAGCAATTCCCTTGCCTCTGCGTCCCAAGTAGCTGGGACTACAGATGCCCACCACAACGCCCGGCTATTTTCTTGTTACAGTTGTTATTGTTGCTTAGCTGACGCGGGCCAGGTTCAAACCAGCCAGCCTCGGTGTATGTGGCCAGAGCCCTACCCAATGAGCTGCAGGCGCTGCTCAACGAGTTCTTTCTATGATGTAAGTTGTCCAAAGCCCTCTGAAGCTTCTGGGTGCCTCCTACTCTCCAGCCAGTCTTCAGGAGATAAAAATTTAAGAACTGACAAACACAGCAGTTCTATAGTTTTTAAAAAACAAGCCTTAAAAGTTACATTACTGGCTCGGCGCCTGTGGCTCAACGGGCTAAGGCGTCAGCCACGTACACCTGAGCTGGCGGGTTCGAATCCAGCCCGGGCCTGCCAAACAACAATGACAGCTGCAGCCAAAAAATGGCCGGGCATTGTGGCGGGCACCTGTAGTCCCAGCTACTTGGGAGATGGAGGCAGGAGACTCGCTTGAGCCCAGGAATTGGAGGTTGCTGTGAGCTATGATGCCACAGCACTCTATCTAGGGTGACAGCTTGAGGCCCTGTCTCGGAAAAAAAAAAAAAACTAAAATGAAATGGTAGAAATAAATTTTTAAATGTTCATGGTTATAGCAAATGTATAATGGACAATATGTTACCAAAATTCATCATATGTGATTGGAAAAATATTGAGATATATGTGATTTGTGAAAACTACATCTAAAACATCAGCTCATGCAAAGTTTAAAAGTAAAGAGCTAATAAAAAGTAATAAAGTGCTAATAAAGTAAGAAAAACTAATAAAAACTTTTAAGTTTGATATTAAACTTCAAAGCAAAGAAGCATAGTGATGGATATAAAGGAAAACTCCATAATAATAAAAGTTTTAATTCATTAAGAGTAAGCAAAAATTACAGACTTGGATATAGTATATACCAGGTAACATATCCACAAAAGACATCAGAAAAACCTAAAAGACTATCAGAAGAAACAATGTCACAGTGGGAAATTTTAACATATGCCTTTTCAGAGTTTGTATATTCAGGAAACAAAAAGAATAGAGAAGACCAAAAACATCACAAAAAATGTATTTGTAATAGTGGACCTATACAGATCTTTTTTAAAGTAAACAATGCTTTAAATTTTTAATTAAAGAATTCAGCATCAATCTAGCAAAGAAGATAGCTTGAATACATCTTATTTTATTTATTTTTTTCTTATTAAACTTTAATGGGTCTCAAAATTCTGTGACAGATTTTTCGTCAGGTTGTTTCCATTAGAAAGTACTGATTTTAAAAACGAATAACTTAAAACCTCCACAAAAAGAAACAAATGATCCACAAAGCATTCTCCTTTCCTTCTGAAGATTTTACGGTGCATTGTTATCATTAACCAGTCTTTTACTAATGTACTTAAATGGCCAATTGACAAACAGTTCTGAGGCCTTCTCCCACCACTGGTTAAGACTGAGGTGGGAGGTGTTACAGATAATGCTCATTTATCCTTCGGAGACTTCTGGGCACTCTCCAGCTCCCACAGCCTTCTTGTCCACTGCTTTGATGACACCTGCAGCAACTGTCTGTCTCATGTCATGAACAGCAAAACAACCCAGAGCAGGATAGTCTGAGAAGCTCTCCGCACACGTGGGCTTTTCGGGAACCATATCCACATCCACAATGGCAGCATGACCAGATTTCGAGAATTTAGGGCCATCCTTTCTCTTCTTCTCAGGGCAGCGATCAATCTTGTCTTTCAGCTCAGCAAACTTGCAGGCAATGTGTGCGACAATCCAGTTCAGGAGCACAGAAGCACTAATTTGGCCTGGGTGATTCAGGATACTCACCTGAGCAGTGAAGCCAGCTGCTTCCACTATCACCAGCATTGTTGCCATGACAAACATCTTTGACAGACACTTCATTCTTTATGATGAAGCCCATGTTGTTGCTCAAAGTTTCATGGTGCATTTCAACAGACTTCAGCTGTAACATTAACAGGAGCAAAGGTGACCACCATGCTGGTTAGAGACCCCCAGTCTTCACTCTGCCCCCAGGGACAGTACCAATAACACCAATTTTGTAGACATCCTGATGAGGCAGACAGAAGGGCTTGCTGGTTGGATGAGTGGGAGGCGGGATGCAACCCAGAGCTTTAAGCAGTGTGGTTCCACTGGCATTGCCGTCTTTCTGGGTGACTTTCCATCCCTTGAACCAAGGCATGTTAGTCCTTGGCTCCAACATATTGTCACCATTCCAACTAGAAATTGGCACAAATGCTACTGTGTCAGGGTTGTAGTCAATTTTCTTAATGTAAGTGCTGACTTCTTTAATGATTTCCTTGTATATCTTCTGGGTATGGAGCATCTTCGTGGGTTCCATTTTGTTAGCGCTAACAATTATTTGTCTCACACCCAGTGTGTAAGCCACAGGGGCGTGCTCACGGGTTTCCCGTTTTTTGAGATACCAGCTTCAAATTCACCAACACCAACAGCAACCATCAAGACAGCACAGTCAGCCTGAGCTGTGCTTGTACTCATGTTTTTGATAAAGTCTCTGTGTCCTGGGGCATTAATAGTCATGTAGTATTCACTGGTCTCAAATTTCCACAGGGAGACACCATGGTGATACCACTCTCACGCTCTGCCTTGGGTTTTCCCAAGATCCAAGCAGACTTAACAAAGCCCTTGCCCAACTCAGCATCCTCCTTCTCAAATTTTTGACAGTTCTCTTGTTGATGCCACCACATTTGTGGATCACATGGCCAGTAGTGGTGGACTGGCCTGAATCTATGTGTTCAACAAGACAATGTTGATGTGAGCCTTTTCCTTTCCCATTTTGGATTATGTGGGTGGTTTTCACAACACCTGTGTTCTTGTGGCAAACCCATTGTAAAAGCTTCAATACATTTTAAAAGATTCATACTATGTCTTCACAAGGTAAAGTTGGAAACCACTACCATAGAAAATATATATATATTTGGAAACTGATAAGCATATTTTTAAAAACTCATCTGCCAGGAAATAGTAACATCTAGACTACTATGAATCTTCATCAAGAAAATAAAAAGTTACACAACTACACGTGGTATTGGAATTGAGATTATAAGTTGATGTAAGTAAAAATATACAGAAGACTGAAGTGATAATTTTTAGAAAATTGCTCAAAAATAAATTGAAACCTTGAATAGTTCTATGTCCACCTTATACATTGAGTCCATAGTAAATCTGCTCGCAAAGAAATGAGACCCTGATCATTGAACCCCACGGAATGTGCAAGAGACACAACACTGCAATTTTTAACAAACAATTTGTTAACAGGCAATTGTTAACAAACAAGTAACAAAAAATTCTCGGCTTTGATGTATTCTATAGCTGTCTGGGCAAATTACTTACCTCATGTGTGAACCATTATTCTTTTTTTAAAAAACTTCATTGTTATTAAATCATAACTGTATACATTTATGGGGTACAATGTGATGATTTGTGGAGTGCTTAAATCAAACTAATTAACATAAACAAGAGGATGATAATACTAGTCATCTTATAGGTTAGTACATGTAAAGTGCTTTCAAAAGAGCCCGGCATATATTAAGCACTTTGTAAATGTTTACTCTAATTATTATTATTCTGTGTGGTGAAATTTATTTTTTATTATTGTTTGGGATTCATTGAGGGTACAAGGAATTAGGTTACAGTGATTATATTTGTTAAGTAAAATCCTTCTTAGATTTGTGTCCCACCCCAAAGAGGTGTGGCATACACAGTGACCCCCCACACTCCACCCTCCTCCCCCTCCCTGCTCCCTCATTCCCCTACCCTCCCCCCACCGTGTGTTAGATCATCTACTGCCTTCACATCAGAATTTAGTACATTGGATTCTTGCTTCTCCATTCTTGTACTGTTTCACTAAAAAGAATGTGTTCCACCTCAACCCAGGTTAATAAAAAAGATGTAAAGTCTCCATCTCTTTTAATGACTGAGTAGGATTCCATGGTATACATATGCACACACAGTTTGTTAATCCATTCCTGAGTTAGTGGACATTTAGGTTGTTTCACATCTTGGAGATTGTAAATTCAGCTGAGATAAAAAGTCTAGTGCAAATGTCCTTATGATAAAATGATTTTTTTCTTCTGGGTAGTGCCCAGTAATGGGACTGCAAAATCAAATGGGAGGTCTAATTTGAGTTCTTTGAAGATTCTTAATACTTTCTTCCAAAAACATATTAGTGTGCAATCCCACTAGCAGTATAAAAGTGTTCACTAAGTGATCTCCAAACATCTTTCCAAAAGGAAGATATTAGTTTGCATTCCCACCAGCAGCGCAGAAGTGTTCCCTTTTCTCCACATCCATGCCAACATCTCAGGTTTTGGGATTTTGTGATGTGGGATAATCTTAGTGGAGTTAGATGATATCTCAAAGAAGTTTTGATTTTCATTTCTCTGATGATTAAGGATGATGAGCATTGTTTCATATATCTATAGGCCATGTACCTGTCTTCTTCAGAGAAGTTTCTCTTCAGGTCTCTTGCCCACTCTGAGATGGGATCACTTGTTCTTTTATTGCCAATATGTTTGAGTTCTCTGTGGATTCTGATTATTAAACCTTTGTCAGAGACATATCCTGCCAATATCTTCTCCTATTCTGAAGGCTGTCTGCTTGCTTTACTCACTGTATTTTTGGCTGTGCAGAAGCTTTTTAGCTCGATTAGATCCCAGTAATGTATTTTTGGTGTTGCTTCAATTGCCCGGGGGGTCTTCCTCATAAGATATTTGCCCACGCCAATGTCTTCAAATGTTTTCCCTGCACTTTCTTCTAGTATTTCTATAGTTTCATGTCTTAAGTTTAAATATTTAATCCAGTGACAGTCTATCTTAGTTAATGGTGAAAGGTGTGGGTCCAGTTTCATTTTCTACAAGTTGCCAGCCATTTCACCCAGAACCATTTGTTAAATATGGAATCATTTCCCCCCACTGAATGTTTTTAATTGGATTATCAAAGATCAAATAATGGTAAGTAGCTGGGTTCATCTCTTGGTTCTCTATTCTGTTCTATACTTCTACCTCTCTATTTTTGTGCCAGTACCATGCAGTTTTGATCTCTATTTATAGTATAATCTGAGATCTGGTAGTGTGATTGCTCCTGCTTTGTTTTTATTTCTGAGTATGTTTTGGCAATGCTTCAATTCCTCTACTAGGTATATATCCAGAAGGTTAAAAATCACTTTATAACCACATCCATACCAGCACCTGCAGCAAGATATCTGTACCAGAATATTTATTGCAGCCCAATTCATAATTGCTAAGTCATAGAAGAAGCCCAAGTACCCATTGACCCATGAATGGATTAATAAATTGTGATATATGTACACGACAGAATATTATGCAGCCTTAAAAAATGGAGACTACTTTTTTCTTGATTACTTGGATGGAGCTGGAACATATTCTTCTTAGCAAAGCATCTGAAGAATGAAAGAAAAAGTATTCAATGTACTCAGCCCTACTATGAAACCAATTTATAGCTTTCATATGAAACCTATAACCCAACTATAGCCCAAGAAGAGGGGGAAGGGGGGAAGGCTGGGTGGAGGGAGGGTAATTGGTGGGAACACATCTACGGTGTGCTTTACAAGGGTGCATGTTAAATTTACTAAGTATAGAGTAGAAACGTCTTAACACTATAACTAAGAAAATGCAGTGAAGCCTATGTTAACCAGTTTGATGAAAATATTTCAAATGATATATAAAACCAGCACATTGCATCCCATGATTGCCTTAATGTACACAGCTATGATTTAATAAAATAAAAAGAAAAAAAAAAAGACAAGTGTTCCCTTACCTCCACATCTACACCAGCACCTGCAGCTTTAGGACTTTGTGATGTGGGCCATTGTCACTGGGGTTAGGTGATACCTCAGGTTGGTTTTGATTGGCATTTCTGTGATGATTAGGGATGATGAGCATTTTTTAGCTATTCATCTATCTTCTTTAGAGAAGTTTCCATTCATCTCTCTTGCCCAGTGTTATATGGGATTGTTGGCTCTTTTTTTGTTCATTAATTTGAGTTCTCTATAGATCCTAGTTATCAAGCTTTTGTCTGATTCCTAATATGCAAATATCTTTTCCCATTCTGAACGGTTGTCTATTTGCTTTGGTTATTGTCTACTTAGCTGTACAGAAGCTATTCAGTTTAATTAAGTTCCATTTGTTTATTTTTATTATTATTATCAGAGAAAAGTTTTAATACCCCCAAAATGACAAGAACAGGATGGAAAAGAGAAGTGACAAGCCAATTTCCTCCATTAACACAGATGTAAAAGCTCTACATAAAATATAGTAAAAAACTTTTTATGATACCATTAGGACAGTATGAAAATTAAACTTTATAAAATTGTGGGTTATACTATTGCAAAGAAAGGACCAGAGCAAGCCTGTTAGAGTTTCTGGAACCTGACTATTCAGTCCAGCTCTGCATAGCTCCAGTCTATAATTTAATACCTTCTGGTGAGAACTATCTACTCTGGCCTAAATATTGATGCGACTGTATATCTTAAATTAGATGTTCTTAAGACAGATTTTTCATTACTGATGCTCATCAAACTCATTGCTTTATATGATTGGTATATGCCGACCAGTACCCTAAGTATAAAAATACAATTTCTCTTTGGCTTCCTACCTAATAAAAACTAAACATGTTTATTTCTTTCAACAACTTAAGTTCAAAATATCTTAACATTTTAGTGAATTTTCAAGTAAACTTTAAATTGGCTCTCATCTAAAGAAAGTTGGTTATATTTTTAGAAAATAAAACTATAGTTCAACATGCAATGCCATTATGTCTGACACTAAGTAACCGGATTCCCCCATAAGTGAAGAATGAACAATGTAGGTCTTTTCTTATCAGAGGTAAGTGAAATTAGAATAGCAATAGTGGAAATCTTTTAGCTATACATATTTTAAATTCTAATTAAATTCTATCATACTGAATGCAATTGACTGAAAATAAATAAAGATTCTAATTGAATTTCTTTAAACACTGGGCTGTTATCTACCATCATTTTATTTTAACAACTTGGAGTTCTATATATACCCCTGATCATTTTAAAATTTTTAACTCATATATATGAATATATGTAAAGCACTTTGAGTATTTAACATGTTAGTTTACAATACAAAACGTTATCAGATATAAAAGCATTCCACTTTAGAAATGGAAATTTTTCTATTTACTGGCAATAAATTAAACTAGCTGAATATTAAACATTTTCATGATTATATTAGTTTTTAAATTTGGCAGACTACTTCTAATTGGTATATTTGTAAGTGTTAGTACCTTTAGTGCAATGACCAACTTCATTATCACTTCATCTATATTGTATTAGAAAAGATGTCATTTATTAGACTGTTGTGCAGCTATTGGTCCAATTTGCAGCATTTCATAACTAAAAGTAAATGAATGCCCCGCTCAATCTATTACATTGATCCATTGAAGCATAAAATAAACACTTCTTTGTTTTAAAATACCCTTTATAAATTAGAAAGTATTGTATTAAATTTTCCTTTTGTACACATCCTAATTTCAGCAATAAATGTTAATCAAATGTGCACTAGGAGCTTTCCTTCCTTAATTATACCTTACTAAATAATTACTTCTCTTTTTTTTTTTTTTGTAGAGACAGAGTCTCACTTTATCACCCTTGGTAGAGTGCTGTGGCATCACATAGCTCACAGCAACCTCCAACTCCTGGGCTTAGGCAATTCTCTTGCCTCCACATCCCAAGTAGCTGGGACTACAGGTGCCCACCATGACGCCCAGCTATGTTTCTGTTTTGCAATTTGGCCGAGGCC
Source organism: Arctocebus calabarensis (assembly GCA_963573935.1). NCBI lineage: Eukaryota > Metazoa > Chordata > Mammalia > Primates > Lorisidae > Arctocebus > Arctocebus calabarensis. The sequence goes on from CAUYON010076680.1 coordinate 16,745, forward strand.
GGGTTTGAACATGCCACCTTCGGTATATGGGGCTGATGCCCTACTTGATGAGCCACAGGCATCGCCCAATTTTTTTTGGGGGGGGGAGTTTTTAGCCAAGGCTGAGTTTGAACCCCCCACCTCCAGCATATGGGGCTGGTTCTTTATTCCTTTGAGCCACAGGTGCCACCAAGAATTACTTCTTAATATTTCATACTGATTGTGTGCCCATGATATAAAGAAAGCATAGAACTATACATAGTATTTTTCTAAGAAGTTAATATTTAAATAAAACAGCCTTTAAATGTGTGATAGCAATCATGGGGAATTCAGAATTTACAAGGATATCCTCACATAGCTGAGACGCAAAATGCAGTGAAACTATGCATTGTCAAGTGGGAGAACTAAGACATTTTCTTCCAGTAAAGAAATCTAGAAGAATAAGACTGATCAAAAAGTAAAATTATTAGCTATAAGAAACGTATAAAATGGGAAATTAAGGTTTATTTTGCTAGGATAAGTTTTGGTGAATGTATATTTTGTTTTGCTGGATGGAAACACCTAAAACATGGCAATTAAACACAAAGTTTCAGCTAAAAATGAGAGGACACAAGAATTGAGGGTTTTTTTAATTAGACAATCCAGGAAAGAGTAACAACCATCTAAACACACTAGACAAAGCCAAGAACAATGGGTCTGCCTATTACGTTATTGGGGGTAGGGAAGGGATTAAAGCATAATGTGATGAGGGGAAGCAAAGGCTATTTCAGGAATATAATTACAGTCTGATTTCGAAGGCAGGGTTTCCGGTTTAAAAGACCTCAAGGGGATGACAGGGAGAAAAAAATTATGTATAAAATGTAATCAGAATTCTCAATCAGCTACCCTACTTTGCACAGCCAGGTGAGTTCTTCTCTCCCTCCACATCTTGACATAATTTTGGATAAGCTTCCACTTCTCAGAACACTGTGGTTTAGTCTCTGTTGCATTTGAACAAGTGGTAATTTAAACTTGAGACAATAGGCATAGATTGCGGCCGGGGGCCTCTACCCAAAACAGCAGGACTCAGGAAAAGTTGACCATTGAGTCGGCTTTGGCAACTTCGTTCCGGGTTCTGAGTGTGCTCTTGGCTGAAGAATGATGAAACACACCAAAACACGGCAAGCACGAGGTGCAGTTTGTTGTGTGGGGAACAACATATAGAGCAAGGTGCAGGTTTACAATCAAGAGCAAAATATATATGCAACAGATGACAGCCAGACATAGCAAAGAAAACGACTTGCTTGTTTTTAGTGTCCAGAACAGGCTGTCTGTGGTTCATATGTCACCTTTACCATACAACCACCTCGATGAACAGTTATCAACATGATAATAAGCCTTAGGTTAACCTAAGTCACCTTCCAGATTCCATTGTACCCACGCTGCTTGGCCCGTCTCTCTCTCACTCTCTCGCTCACCTCAAACACACATATAGTTATCAATAAACATTTTAGTACCCTATTTATACATATGGACAGATAGCTGCTAAAGATAGAGACCAAAATTTTAAGAAAATAAGGCATGTGGCAGATAACTGTAGTCCCAACTACTCAAGAGACTGAGGCAGGAGGATCCCTTAAGTCCAAGAGTTTGAGGTGGGTCTGAGCTATAATGATGCCATGGCACCCTACCCATGGTGACAGTGAGACTGTGTCATAAAAAAGAAAAAAGAAAAATAAAAAGGAAAATATGGCAACATAAAGTAAATAAAAACAGTGAAGGGTAGAAATAAAGTTTAAATATAAACAAAACTAATATTCCACAAAACAATACAATATTTTTTACTCATACCTTAAAAACTGTTCTTAAGAGAAGGAAAATTAGTAGAAAAACACTCTTATAAACTAAAAATACCATATATTCATAGAAATAATTTTAGTGAAGACATAGAATGTATTTTATACCTGATGAAATCACTCAGTAAACTGAACAAAGAACAAAATACATAAACCAGGAAGTTTCACATCTAAATTCAATACTCAAATATTAATAGTCTCAGAAAGAAATCAGAAATAAATATTCACCAAACAATATGATGATATTCCCTGCAACTAAAGGGCATGAATTTTAGGTGGCTGGAGTCCGGTACATCCAGTGAACAATGTCCTAAATCAAAGCAGTTTTCCATAAAGTTATAGCACATCTAGAATAGCAAAAAAGTAAGATCTGGAAATTTACAAAGATCAAAAATAGGTGACATACAAGGGATCTGGAATAAGAATGGCATTGGAGTCTCCAATAGCTACCGTGGATCCAGAAAGAAAATAGGCAAAACCTTTTAAAATTCTAACAAATTTTATCTATAATATTAGGGAATTTTATTCAGAGAACCAGAACAACATATATATGACATAGAGATAGAGAAGAAAACTTATTCTAAGGATTTGGCTCACTTGGTCACAAATTTGTGGTGGCAAATCTGAAATCCATAAGGCAGTTTAGAAATGCAGGTAAAGGCTGAAGTTGCACTCTTGAGCTGAATTCTGCAGGGCAACAGGCTGGAAACACAGGCAACTTTACTTTGTTACAGTCGTAAGAATTCATTCCTCATTTCATTCATTTCCTCAGTGTTCACCCATGAGACCTTAGACTGATTAAATAAAACCCATTCACATTATGGGGATCATTTACGTTACGCAAAACTAATTGAATTAAATGTTAATAGCATCCAAAAAATATCTCACAATAATATGTAGACTGATGTTTAACCAAAAAACTGGTGCTATCCAGTTTGCCATTGCCTACCCAAGCAAACACATAAAATTGTTATACATAGTCCAAATGCATCAAAGATGCATGAAGGTACAATAAAAATATGTTCTCGCACTCAAAAATACATCTCCAATACTTCTTTCATGGAAGAAATGCACAATTAAACAAAGAAGATGATGACATGATACCAATGAAACAACTGTCTCAACATGTGAAAGAAACAAAAGTTGGTGCTGAAAGAAAATCTTAAGCTAATAGCAGTGCCTCAGGCTTAATATTACACAGCCAAAACCAGAATAAGAAGACCGAGGGGTCCAGGAGGAATAGCCTCACCCTCCAAAAGTAGATCCAGAGAATATGTGATGCATTTCAGTTACAGAGGAGGGATTTATACTTAGGTCAGAAAGTTTGTCATGAACTTTTTATAGGCACACAGAAAACTGAAGGCGCAACCCCAAAGCAACAATTATCAGAACAATAGTGTTCAAGAAACTGTGTGTGCAGAAAGTGTTAAATAAGATTCAACTGTACAACATTTGACTGTCACTCAATATATACTCAAAATATCACCAGGAATGATTATCATTATGTATCAATTTGACTAGGTTGAAAGATGCTTGAATACCTGGTAAAATATTCTTTCTGGATGTAACTATGACGATGTTTCTGGAGATACTTGCGTTTGAATTGATAGATGAACAAAGAAGGTTCCAACTCAGCGGTGTGGGGCAGGCAGCATCTGCTCCTCTGATCCATTAAGGGTTCAAGTAGAACAAAGAGATGGAGAAGCAAGAATGAATGTCCTTACTCTCTCTCCTGAGCTGGAACACCCGTCTTCTCCTGCCCTTTTCGACATTGCAGCTCGGGGTTCTTGGGTCTTCAAGAACCACCTCCCACTCCCACCCTTGGTCTCAGGCTTTCAGAGAAATGTCTACAGGAGATGAAAATAGCCATTCCAGATGGCCAAAACTGAAGTACATAGAGGGAATTGGAGAATAATTGGTTTTCATTAGACATTTTGTAAAGCAAGTGACTTTATATGCTATTTGTATCAATTTCTTTTAAAAATCTGAATTTTACATATGATTCTGAGATATAGTATTATAGCAATCTTGAATTTTAAGTCTGAAAGATGTTCAGAAGTTCCCAAATCCTAGAGTTTCTTTACAAAAAAGTATATGAAACTTGTAAATAAAAGAGCATCATGTGTGTTTTCTTAGAGAGAGGGTGCAAGATTAAGTTCAATCTAATTTTGTTCTTACTGTCCCTAAGATTCATAGTAGTCTAATCACAATTACCTAGATATTCTTATAAAACTGGAACTAGAGCTCAGGTCTCCTAAATCTGCAAGTTCTTTTGAGTATCAGGTATTCTTTTGATCAAAAGTGGAACATAAAATTGCACATTTCTCTAATTTATTTAAAGAATTCCTTACAAATATAAAGACAAAAATATATATAAAGACAGAATCTTTCAGCTTAATAATATGCATATCAAGATTTTTATTTTCTCCTCATTCTTTACTTCCAAGTTGACTAGGTTGGAGCGATCTCTCCTGGTTGGTAATAATCTGTATGTATTGTAACCACATGGTGGCTAGAGGAGATGGCATCATTTATGTCTCAAAGGGGAGAGGAAAACCCAAAGCTTGTAGCTGGATCCCTCCTAGACTCTACCTTATCCTTCTTCTCCTTTTACTAATGTTGTGTATCCTTTCTCTATAATAAATGTGTCAGAAATGCTGCAAAACTATACAATGAATTGTCAAAATTGAGGGTAAATTTGCAAATCTCCTGAGCTTCCAGTTGGTGTCCCAAGTAAGGGAAATCTTGTGTCTCTCAGATTTTGCAGGTTGACAATATTTGGAAACTATGCAAGTAATTTTTTTCACCATACCTTTATCATATTTAAATTCATTTATTACTTAATAAAAAGAAATTAGAAGAAGAGACAGTATTTCAGTCTCACAAAATTAAACAGAAAGTATCATGCCTTATATGATCAATTTCCTTCTATAATTCTTGTCCTACAAATTTAGGCAAGATGTTATAAGAACTTCACGATCACAAACAGAAATTTTATTTCACTTTATTTATAAAATATGATTGATTGGTTGATTGACTGGAAAGGTGCTTTCAATACAATACAAACATGTTTTGAAACACAAGTGAAAATAAAGATGGGAAATAACATTATCACCTATCAACTTAATTGTTACTTCGTAAGAAAATTGGTTTGTTCTTATACAGAAGTATGAGGTAAAAACTACAGACAAATGTCCTGTAATAAATAAAATATAATAATGAAAGTATGAGTTAAAAACTATGGAAAAATATGCTCTACTAAATCAAATATAATGATGCTGCACTGCTAATTACTGTAACAATAATACAGTAATTCTAATTTATGAATTTAAGAAGTCTCAGACACTCTACGGTGGTAAGTAAATAAGCAGTGCCTCCACAAACACTGTGATAAACCTCACAGTTGACCTTTCTAGGCTGGAATTCTTAATAGGACATGGAATATGTGTGTTCTTAGTCCAGACCAACAGGCTGCAGTAAAGGCCTTTATGAATAATAACATTTGAAGTACTTCTCACAGAATGGAAAGAAAAATATGAGTGTTGATTCTGGCAGCTAACGGCATATGCTTAAGCACAGATATTTCAGTGAAGAGACGGACAAAATCATAACTAAACACGCTGTATAATTAAAACCAACTTAATGTTCCTCATAGCTCTTTACATCTGGAACATTTTGCCAAGAGAATCATTTCTTATGAACTGAACAAAGTAATTAATGCCTAGACTTCAAGCAACACAATACCTTTCTTATTTACACTATTTTAAAATTAAAAAGCTATAAGAAAAAAATGCATAAATTTAATATTTCAGAAAAGGTTAAGTGAAAATGGCAGTCCTTTGAATGCTGATTGCAAGATCATACCATTTACTCTACCCAATGACTCAGGTAGCCGAGAGCTCATTGGTAGATTTCATCATTAGAATACTCAAAGTATGACACAAAAACTAAGCTGTCATAAACTTTGGAGGTCCTCACAGTTATATATTGTCAGAGGATAATGTCTGGCAAAAGGCAACGTTCATCTTAAGTTTTCAACACAATATATCCCGTGAAGATCTACTAAATAAACAAAAGATGTCCTTGAATGGCTTCTGAATGCTAAAAAATGGAAATGGTTGGAGACTTTATCATCAACTGGCTGAAGCAGGCGCCTGATTAGCTCCAAGGCTGGGTCAGATAAGGTGATGCTTCCTTTGAGGAGCAGTGTTGCTATGCACCCTACTGCTGCCATTTAAACAGTGTTCACTCAGCGACTTTCCCTGGAGGATGCTACTAAGAGTTCAAAAGGGGATGAAGGCTTCGTGTGGTCCTCTCCCACAGACTTGGTTGTTTGTGTAAAATAGTTGCCTTGCCAAAGGCCTCCCTCCCAAAGATTCTGATTTCCCCTTATAAACCTGCTGTTCCCTTTTGTCGAGGAGAAAATACTCAGAATATTGGGAAAATATTTTTAATCAAAGCAGTCCATAGTTCAAATAAAAATCAGAATTTAAAATTATACCTTATACTGCATAATAGGACTATTAATTAACAATACCAAATGTCTTATTTCACTACTGTGAAATATTTTTAAAAGGAGAATATTAAAGTATTAACAAAAATATTATGAAAGGACAAAACATGTTGAATGAAGAAATTGATTCAAAACTGAGTCTATATGTGTATAATTGATTCATGGTTATGTCATAAATAGAAGTCAGATGCTACTTGAATATTCAATGACTCGTGATTAGGTGATGAAAAAGGAGTATATATCTGACAGTCTACAGTTCATCGTTCCCAAAGAACACTGATGTAGACAAAAAAGTTTGAACTCCTACTTCTTTAAATTACATGCTGTAATCACCTAACTAATTGTATCACAAATAAATCACCTGTAAAATGAAAATTTCATTTAAGTGTTCTGTAATTTTGAAACTGTATTATAATTCCCTCTCATATATTCAGACCTTAGAGAAGAAATAACTCACAAAGTAAAATAACCAGATTGAATAGAGTAACCAATTTAGCTATTAGGACTAAATATATCATGTTCTACAAAATTGCAATTTTACCAAGGCTGGAGTTCATTCCCCAAATTAACCCTCTATTGGTTTGTAAACGCTCATCTTCAGCTCCTCTGTATTCAAGTATGACTCAACTCTAATAACATTTACTTGCTATCTTGGACTCCCCCAATGTAGACACTGTTATCTTTGTTCTTAGAGAGTTTCCAGTGGCATTAGGAAAACCAGACTCTACTGAGGAACCATGGAGTCATTCATCTTATAGTAATTAGCATTATACCAAACTGAGTCACAATATTTAATAAGACATTAGTATACCATTGATCTCAGCATAAAGTAATTATTGTGTCTTTAAGAGTACCTCAAAAATGTAGGGGACTTTGTTAAGGAATATCATTGTCCAGTCATTAAACATATTTATTGAGTGTCAATGTTGACCCAGGTGTTCATCCAAGAACTGAATATATAACAGCAAAAAAAAAATAAAAATATCAAAAGAATATGGGGAAAGGGTCAAGGGGGGGAGGATGGGTGGAGGGAGGGTGATTGGTGGGATCACACCTATGGTGCATCTTAGAAGGGTACAAGTGAAACTTACTACATGCAGAATATAAATGTCTTCATATAGTGATTAAAAGGCCATGAAGGCTATGTTAAACA
>CAUYON010076682.1:0-11686 GCA_963573935.1 Arctocebus calabarensis
AGAAGAAAACAAGAAATAATACCCAAAGATGGAGCAAAGGGAGGAGGCTGTCATACCTGCAGTAATGACTCAGCCCTGACTGGAGTAGGCCTTCTCTCTTGCTGTGTTTCACTCTTCAGTTGCATTATGCTCCATTACTTCTCTTGAAATTTCTCCTTCTCTAGTTTCCACCTTCCAGTTTTCTAGACAAATTGCTCCACACACCCTTCTCTCAGTGCCAGGGAACTGGCATTACCAAGGTGCAGCACCTGTGCTAACCCTGCGTGATCGGGGCAATTCCCCTCCACTCCCCACCCCTCTCCATGCCATGTGCAGCTCTACGGCTCCTGGACCCTGTAACTTCTCTGTACTGAAGCCTGAACCATGGTCACAGCTGCTCAGCAGTGACAGTGTTGTCCTGGGGTCACAGTGCCTGGACTCAGCTCTGGCACTCATTTGTGGTGGCCTTGGGTTGTGCCTTTATCTGTAAAAGAGGTTGATATTAGAAACTGCTTACTGGCTCGGTGCCCGTAGTACAGTGGTTATGGCGCCGGCCACATGCACTGAGGCTGGCAGGTTTGAACCCAACCCAGGCCAGCTAAACAACAATGACAAGTGCAACAAAAAAAAATAGCCAGGCATTGTAGTGCCTATAGTACCAGCTACTTGGGAGGCTGAGGCAAGAGAATCACTTAAACCCCAAAATTTGAAGTTGCTGTGAGCCATGACACCATGGCACTCTACCAAGGGCAATATAGTAAGACTCTCTCTCTCTCAAAAAAAAAAAAAAAAAAACAAACTCTGCCTACTAAGTAATCCTTGTAAAGCATTTATACTACCTGACACTTATTCAGAAAAACATAGAGTGTGGCTGAGAACAAGTTAGGTTACTTGGTGCTTTTTCTACTTCACTGAGAAGCCTGGCACTGGGAGGGGCCTGAGAGTCCATCCAGCCTCATCTCCCCAGGAATCGAGGGTTTTTCTGTTTGGGGGGAGGGGGTTGCAGTTTTTGGCTGGAGCCAGGCTTGAACCTGCCACCTCTGGTATGGCGCCCTTCTCCTTTGAGCCACAGGCACTGCCCCTCTCCCCAGGAATCTGAACCCCAGAGAGGGGAGCTGACTTTCCCAAGGTGACACCCAGAACTGCAAGGGCAGTCATCTATCACCCAGCTTGCCTATGGCCAGTCTTTTATTTTGATTTGATTTGATTTGCTCTGGAAGATGTAGGTTGCATATTAGGGCTTCCAGAAAAATGTTTCCCCAAGGACGGTGTAGCCTCTGAGGCAATGTGCTGATGTATGGTCATTTGGAGGTCTGGAGGCTGAGATCCAGCTTAGGGTGGGTTTCAGTAGGGAGAAGGCAAGCTGGCAGGCATTGAGGTCACGGGCCTGTTGTCCAGGTCACAGCTTTGTGAGGTTAAAATCTTTGATGATGATTCTTGCCTCTCTCCTCCCCCGGAGTCTGAAGAGATTACCTTGGTGGGCCAGGAAATGGGCAAGGAAGACCCTCAGAAGCAAGATATGGGAGCCCCGAGTCCTGAGCACAAACTGCTATGCAGAAGAGTCAGACTCAGAGCTGGCCTGACTGTCCTATTCTGTTCTGGAGTCACGGTGACCACAAAGTGCTACGTCTGCTCACACAGATATCAGCCTCTAAAAACTGATACAAATCACTGCATTCCTATTCCTTTCTTTAATGCTCAACTGGATCCTCCAAAGGGAACAGAAAAGAATATAAGCATAAAGGGTATTTGGCATTGTGGGCTTTAATATTTGAGAATTGCCTAATGGTGGATGACCCAGAAAGTCCGTGACTTTGTCCTTTGCTTTTTGTTAAAAATTAACTTATCCTTATAAAGTCATGAATGCTTTAATTCTTTATTAAAAAAAAAAAGAAGAAGAAGAAGACCCTCCAAACGAAGTTAGAGGCATGGAAATGGCTCTTAGCCCCAAATTATATGTTGTAGTGCTACTTGCCACTTCAGAAATTCTCAAGGGTTTCGGGTGGCACCCTGACAAACAGTGGTCTGTGGAGATAAACAGACTGCTTCACTGCGCCCCGCCTGCCCTAGCAAAAGTAGTAGCAAGAAGGCTTGAGAGTGGGAGAGAAGGAGAGAGGGAACAAAGTCCCCTCCACTGAAGATCAGCCCTTTGCAGCCAGGGGAGGATGAAGGAGACCTGGGGCCTCAGTCTGGGCTCCGCACATACCTTCTCCGGGGTGGCCTCTGCTCCCCTTCCTCCCCTCCCACTCCTGTCCCACTCCTCCTGGGTTACATCTAACTGGGTCCAAGAACAGACCAAATCTGGGTTTGAGGTTTGGGTGGGATGGTTGGCTTGGTCCTGTTTCCTCAGAGGGAGTCAGCCAAGTGGTTGTGGTGGGACTGACAGGAACTGGCATCAAGCTGTCTCTAGGCAGAGGACAACGAAATGAGAAAGACAGGTGCGGTGGCTCATGCCTATAATCCTAGCACTTTGGGAGGCTGAGGCAGATTACTTGAGCTCAGGAGTTCAAGACCAGCCCAAGCGAGAGTGAGATCCCATCTCTACTAAAAACAGATAAACTAGGCCGGGTGTGGTGGCTCATGCCTGTAATCCTAGCACTCTGGGAGGCCAATGCAGTGGATTGCCTGAGCTCACGAGTTCAAGAACAACTTGAGCAAAAGCGAGACCCCCTTCTCTAAAAAAAAAAAAAAACAATAGCCAGGTGGCCCCTATGGCTCAGTGAGTAAGGTGCCGGTCCCATATACCGAGGGTGGCAGGTTTGAGCCCAGTCCCAGCCAAATTGCAACAAAAAATAGCCGGGCATTGTGACAGGTGCCTGTAGTCCCAGCTACTCGGGAGGCTGAGGCAAGAGAATCACCTAAGCCCAAGTGCTGGAGGTTGCTGAGAGCTGTGATGCCATGGCACTCTACTGAGGGTGACAAAGTGAAACTCTTGTTTCTAAAAAAAAAAAAAAAACATAGTCGGGCATTGTGGTGGGTGCTTATAGTTCCATCTACTCGGGAGGCTGGAGCAAGAGGATTGCTTGAGCCCAAGAGTTTGAGGCTGTTTTGAGCTACGACATCATGGTACTCTACCCAGGGAAACAAAGTGATACTCTATCTCAAAAAAAAAAAAAAAAAAAGAGAGAGAGAAGAAAGGAGTGGGATGCCCTGGAAAGCTGGACAGGGCGCCCCAACTGCTCTTCAGGACGGCTTCAGGGGCTCTGAGTGATCCGTGTTGGGTCTCCAGATAAGAGGGGCACTGGGAAGTTCCAGCCAAGGATGTGTCAAGGTGAGGCCATGGCTTTTCCCTGCCCGAAAGTAGGTTTTTCCTTGCTCTACCTCACAGGCATAAGCACAGATAAATGCTTCTCCTCCTGACAACCTTCCAGATAATCAATCAGTAACCAGTCCTCTTGTCCATCACTTACTGTGTGTACACCTTTCACCTAGGCACTGCCAGCCAGGTGGTAAGGGCATAGAAGAGGAACCCTGCCAGCCAAAAGGCCAAGAAGGAAAGGGAACTAGGTCTCAAAGGGATGGGTTGGGGGGTGGGATGCAAGAATCTGCACTGCTGGTACCTTCCAGAGAGGGGTGCTATAGGGAGAACATGGATTGAACCCCAATCCAGAGCAGGTGCCACTGGGGAGAGCTGGTGCCCTCAGGCTTCCTGGTATAATAGAAAGAACATGAGTTGAGCCAGAAAGGGTTGGGTCTGTGGGATCACCAATGAGGCGCATAACCTCAGGGCTCGGTTTTCCCATCCATGAAATGTAGGGTTTGGGGGAGAACCCAATGCCGTGACACATAAAAGTGCCTGGAACAGAACAGTCAGCATTGAGCATCCAAAAGGCATTTCAGTGGAAATGAAGCCATTTGAGGAGCTGTGTAAGGGCTGTTTTTCAGGTTCTGTCCCTGTCCTGATAGGGCTAGCCTTGCCCTGCCCCTCAGTCCTTCTCACTTCCCTTGGCTCACAGCTGAAATGAAGCAAGTTCTCTCATGCCTGCCAGGCCTGGGCAGGAGGTCCTGGATATAGGAGAGGTCAGAGAGAGGGGAAGTCCAGCTCTGATGGGGGAGAACTGACAAACCCTGTGTTGATGGGGAAAAAGACAGAGGAGGTCAGGAAAAGAACAAGAAACAGGAGGTAGCAGCACACCCTCCCCAAGGGCAGGCGCATATCAGACCCTCGGCTTCCTTACCTGACTGAATCCCCACAACTGTACTATTAGGAGTTTACAGCCCTTGCCATTTCCACCCTACGGATGAAGATTCTGGGATTCTGAGGTGATACAAACCTGCTCCCGACCTGGATGTGCCTATCCCATGTCCCAGGCCTGTGCTCTTAAACATGACGCCGAAGGAAGAGGACAGAGAGGAGGGAACGATGTTCTGTAGAGGTCCATGGCTGCTGCACGGGGGAGAAGCAGGATTAAAGACTCAACAGAGGGCGGCGCCTGTGGCTCACGGAGTAGGGCGCCAGCCCCATATACTAAAGGTGGTGGGTTCAAACCCAGCCTTGGCCAAACTGCAAAACAGAAAAATAGCTGGGCAATGTGGTGGGCCCCTGTGGTCCCAGCTACTTAGGAGGCTGAGGCAGGAGAATCACCTAAGCCCAGGAGTTGGAGGTTGCTGTGAACTCTGTGACACCACGGCACTCTACCAAGGGCGATAAAGTGAGACTCTGTCTCTACAAAAAAAAAAGAGTCAACAGAAAGATCAACCTTGTGGCCTTCCTCACACCCTCACCTTCCCTACTTGAGGCCAAGCCCTACCTACCTCCTACCTCAGGCCTTGAGGACAGACAGGAAGAGCAGAGAATGAATGAGAGTACTATCAAAGTGCTCTGTGTTAGGAAACAGGGGAAGAGGAGACCATTGAGAAGACCACAGGCACATAGTGCCCACCTTGCAGGGCTGCCCGGGGGGCAGGGAGGCATGTGTGACAAATCCATAGGGTGACCCAATAATGGGAGTAGCCAGCTCTGAGAAATAGAAGCGAAGGATAAGTGGTGCTGTTAGGGGCAGGCTGGGATAAAAACTTGCAAAGCACCCACCTCAGCATCCATCATTAATCAGAATCTGTCCCAAGGAACCGAGGCAGGCATATTTTTTAAAAACATGTTAATGCCCATGTAACAGAGGCAAAGGCCTGAAAAGGGGCAAAAATATTTTATGAGCAGTCTCTTTAAAATCCGGACCCTTTTGGGAACTAAAACCTGCATCCCTGCCAGTTCAAAGGACAGGGGATTGTTCTATTCTTTTTTTTTTTTTTTTTTTGTATTATGCCACTGGAGATGGCTTAACCGAACTGTCTGGGCAGAGGTCAAGACATTGTCTTCCATCCAGAGAGGAGATGAGTACTTGAGAGGCTGAGGCAAGAGAATCGCCCAAGCCCAGGAGTTGGAGGTTGCTGTGAGCTGTGACACCACTGCACTCCAGGAGTTGGAGGTTACTGTGAGCTGTGACACCACTGCACTCTACAGAGGGTGACAAAGTGAGACTCTTGTCTCAAAAAAAAAAAACAGGGCAGCGCCTGTGGCTCATCGAGTAGGGCGCCAGCCCCATATACCGAAGGTGGTGTGTTCAAACCCAGCCTCAGCCAAACTGCAAAACACAAAAATAGCTGGGCTTTGTGGCAGGGGCCTGTAGTCCCAGCTACTCGGGAGGCTGAGGCAAGAGACTCGCATAAGCCCAGGAGTTGGAAGTTGCTGTGAGCTGTGTGATGCCATGGCACTCTACCGAGGGCGATAAAGTGAAACTGTCTCTACAAAAAAAAAAAAAAAAAACAGAGAGGAGATGGGGTTCATCAGGACCATCAACTATAGTTAAACAGCCTGAAATGGAACCCCTCCCCCTGCCCCGTCCCCAAAGCTCCATACTTCTGCTTATAGTTAGGATGTTGGTACTTTAAGACAGGAGTCTGAAAATCTCCTCAATAAGTAGCAAACTTTTGAACTTTTGGTAATACACAGAAGTCAGAGATGAAGGAGTGGCAGCCTGTGGCCTAGGAATTGTCACTAAGGGGGGTTCCCCAGCCTCCTTTCTAGCATCCCCACCTAACATGTGACTATCAATTTGGAAACCCTGGGCTCTCTTGTATGTTTTGTTGGGGAGGCAGCACTGGGCTCTCAGCTCAATTGTTCACCTTTTATTTTGCCAGTTTGCTTTCTTATACCCTCTGGCCTTGGGAGTAATTAAACCTCAAGAAGCCAAGTCTTTGCTCTTTAGTTAGATAGTGGAAACTTATTGCATGATGTTTCAGCAAACAAAACAATAATTTAAATGCTTACATTTTTAAAAAAAGCTTTCACTTTGCAAAAATGTGTATTCTAAATGTTTACTATTCTTAGTTGAAATGAGTACGTCATGAAGAGTTTCAGGAGCTTAACAAGTCCTAGAAAAGCTACCAAGAGCTCCTAGGATGAGAGCTCTAGCTGCCTCAGCTGAGAAAGAGACAGCGTTTTTCCTGGGACTTCAAAGAATCTCCAATCTCAGGTCCCCAGTCCTATAGGGACTGTCTAGGCAGTACCTGATCTTTCCCATTATAAGTAATCCTTTCTCTTTTCACTCTTCTTCTTCTTTCTTTTTTTTTTTTTTTTTAGACAGAGCCTCAAGCTGTCACCCTGGATAGAGTGCGGTAGCATCATAGCTCACGGCCACCTCCAATTCCTGGGCTCAAGTGAGTCTCCTTCCTCTGCCTCCCAAGTAGCTGGGACTACAGGCGCCCGCCACAACGCCCGGCCATTTTTTGGTTGCAGCTGTCATTGTTGTTTGGCTGCCCGGACTGGATTCGAACCTGCCGGCTCAGGTGTACGTGGCTGGCGCCTTAGCCCGCTGAGCCACAGGCGCCGAGCCTCTTTTCATTTTTTCTTTTTTTTACTTTTTTTCTCTCTTCCTAAGGCTAAGCCTCTCTGCTCTTGTTTTCCCCTTGCCTAAGCTTTGGGGTCACTACTGTCCCCAGGAGCAGAGTTCAGCCCTTTGGGAGGTCCCTGAGCCAAAGACAAGAATGACTTTCCTCCAGGACAGAGATTAGCTTGGAGCCTGCCCCTAACACGCCCTTCTCTGCCTCCAAACGTCCCCCATCGTCCTCAGCATAAAATCCAAAACCTATCAAGGCCTCTTGAAACCCAGGCGGGCTCTCCACCACTCACACATACCTAGGCCATTCCACAAATACCTAACCTCTCCTTCCCACCTCGGCGCATCGCATCGCTGGTCCCTCCGCTCAGAACTCTTTCCTCTCCTCCATATCCTCTGCCCGCCGCCCCGAGCTCAAGGGGACTCCTCGGGTGCCCCAGCCTGTATTCCCAGCAGCCCACAGCATTTTCCAGTGGACTTCCATGTGGCAGCCCTAAACCACGCGGTCCGTATTCTTTGACGGTGTGTCCTGTGTGAGCGCGGCAGCATGCACCGTGAAGTCATTTCTCCTCCTGAAGCTGCCTTGACGGGTTTGGAGAGCCCGTGTCACTCTCATCGCCTGTCTTAAGACTGTCACGACCCCCGCCAGACTGCAAGCTGCCTGGGGGGGAGGGTGTTGCCGGACTCGTTGCCTAGGGTGTCCCAGGCCCCAGCCTAGTCCGGTAGACGTATTAAGAGCCAGGAGTAAAGCAGGGCGGGGAGTTTGGCCGCCACCTCGGTGGCATCTACGTTCAGGACCTGGGCGCTAAAGAACATGCCTCGCGGTGGTCTTCAGCACAGAAAGGGTTAAGCCCCTTCCCCTCCCCCCAAAAAGGCGAGGGGGCGAGTCCAGCAGAAGGTCCTGTTTACCGTGGCTCCTCGCGGCGGCCCGGCCCTGGGAGAGGGGTTGCCATGGCAACGGGCCGGGAGCCCGCCAGCTGCGGATTAGCTCACTGGAGCCGGGGCGGGATGGGTCGGGAGGAGGGGGCGCGCGTCACGGCAGATCGTCGGCGAGCGGAGAGGAAGAGGAAGGGGGTAGCCCCGCGAGTCTGCGCTCGGCTGGCCGCGGGAGGGGTAGCCGGGCGGCGGAGGGAAGCGCGCCGCCCAGGCCGGGGGCGGCGGGGACCCCGGGGCTGGCTGGCGGCCGGGGGAGGTTCCTCGGACAAAGGGGCGGAGGGCTGCGGGCCAGAGCGCCCGGGCCCCCGCCGCCGCCCGCCCCCGCGCTTCGCAGCCCGCTGTCCCCGTCCGTCCGAGCGCCCCCGAGATGCGCCCCGGTGCCCGCGGAGCAGCCGCCCGCCGGGAGGTAGGGCCGGGTCGGGGGTGCGGGGCCGAGCCGGGGTAGCGGGGGCCGGGGAGGGGACGCGCGGGGAGGGAGGAAACGGCTCCAGCTGCCCGAACCCAGAGTTAGAAAGTGGCTCTGCGGAGGGGAGACCGGGTCCCCCGCGTGCAGACGTGGGGACGCCGAGGCGCCTTCCTGCCCGGGCGCTTCTCCGCCAGACTTGTGCTTAGAGCCATCCAAAAGTTCTTCCCGGGCTTGGAGGCCGCCGTGCTGAGCCTCGGAACTCTGCAGACACTGGAGAGAGTCCCCGGCCAGAGCAGTGCAGGGTCCCCCGGGGCGTGAGTGCGACTGCGTGTATGAGCAGGGGAGAGTCAAGGCGGCCGAGCAGCCAGACCCCCCCTCCCACACATACACACACACTCCGGTCAGAATTTGCAGTCTTGGGAAACTGGAAGGTGGAGATGATTCAGTGGTCTTATTTCTCCCAGTTTTTCCCCAAGGGTGGCTTTGGGAGCAGATGGAGCCCAAGGGAAGTCTTTTCGCAACACGGGACATAATCATGTTTAGGAGGGTCACAGAGAACTGGAGCCAGACCTCAGTGGTGGACCCAGCCGTGAGAGGCGAGGGGCAGGAAGTGGGGCAGTGCCCTCGAGGGGCATAGACTGGGGCAAGGGAAATGCAGCAACTCTGCTAGCGCTGGGGAAGACCGGCTGGCTTCTGGCTGGGGTTCAGATGCGCTTGAGGGATGTGACTTCACAAATGCTCCAAATGGCATTGGCTGGGAGTAATAGTTGTAATAGGCGTTCTGCAGTAATCTTGTTCTTAAACTCTCACATCCTCTGTGGTTACTACACAAAAGAACAAAATCTTTCCTCCTTGCATCATCAAATATCAAACACACAAAAAGAGTGCAGTGGAAAGTCTTTGGGGTGAGCAGTTTAGAAGGAAACTGAATTCCAAGAGGAAGTCAAAGGCAAACAGAGGCTGTTTTTGAGGCAGAATAATGAAGAGGCTGGCAGAGGCAGTTCGAGTTTAGATTTGAACCCTGCCTGTGTCATGTGTTCAATCACTTAAACACTCTGTGTGCTAGGCGTTGGGGGTGCAGTGATGAGTAAGACATCTCCTTTCTGTCCAGAAACTCACGATCCAAGCTGGGAGTCAAAGAAAAAAGGAGAGCCAGTCCTGGTCTAGCCTGGCTGTGAGTATTGCCTGCCTTAGAGCCAGGGAACCCAGAGGCTTAGGGAAGGGCCCAGAGAAGATGATGCTTTGGCTGAGCTCTGAAAACCTCTTCACCAAGAAAAAAAGCAGGAAAGGTTGTTTCAGGCTGAGGAAACAGCATGCATAAAGTCACCAAGAAGGCAGAGGAGGGACAATGTGGGGAGAAATCAGTGTGGTTGCAACATGCAGGGGTGTGCGCCGTGATGGGGCACTTGTGCATGGAGACAGGTGAGGTAGAGGCTGGGGCAGATGGGCACAGAGAAGGAGGAATCTGTGAGGAGGAAGAAGGAGGTTACTGATGCAAAAGTGGTGGGCTCAGCTTTGTGTCTTAGTAGGTTCACTGTGGGTGTGGGGTGGAGATCTGAAGCAGAGGAGACTAAGGTTTTGCAGAGCGATTACTGCCGAGTGAAGCTGATAGCAGAGGTGAGGCAGGAGAAGCTGGAAGGATTCCAGAGATGGAGAGGGAGGACCTGGTGACTGGTTTGGGCACAGGGTTAGGTAACTTAGACTAAAACCAAGTACATATCGAAATGCTTTGTTTCTCAGGAGAAAACAGGGCAAAGCAAAAGGAATGGACATTTGAATGGCCTGCAATTTAGTAGATTACAACACTTGGATGATGCGTTTGGCTCTAAGTTTTCTGGCAGCTCAGAGACAAACAAAAATACACTGGATTGCATAGTTTTGGATTTTGGACAACAGAAAGCATACAAATTAATTTTCAGAACACAATTTTTCCTGGAAGTGACTCAGCTGGGAATTATGTGGAACTTTATGTAAAGACTAAAGAGAGATGTAGGGGGAAAAATTCATTGTCAGTGTTACAAAAGATGGGAAGATAAAACTCTGCACAGCTGTCTTCTCTACCATCTTCCTATTGTGTGTAGGGGAGTGTGCTGTATTTCTGTGAGCACTGGGTGTCAGCAGCAAACAGGGTATGGGCAGTCATGGTTCAGAGCAGGTAGGGCCAGAGGAATCCTATAGAGGAGACAGTGGTCCCTCAAGTATAGGAAGAGGTGACACCTACCCTAGGAATGTAGAGAGCAAAGCATTCAGGGCACCCAACCATAAAGGAGCAGGCACATCATAATATGGCCTGCAGGCTTGTGTGCTGAGACTCTCTGGTCTGGAGAAGGGGCCATTTAGGGCATAGTATGTTGGAAGCCAGCCTCCAGTAATCCTGACCAATGAGGAAGCAGGCAGAGAGAGTGGGTCCAGCATTGTAGGATTCCATTCATATTGGCAAATCTACTTCCTAGGGAGGTCCAGGCCTTTCTGTCCCTAGAGGCAATGTTGAGCCTGCTTCTAAGGAGGTAGGAAAAGGGTGGGACTCAGGAGACCAGAAATCCTCTCCCTAGAGAGCCCCAGGAGGGTGGGAATCTTGTTTGTTGCAACATGAGTTAGTTGCAGAAGAACCAGGGGTGGGAGCTGAGATCTGGGAGGTCCTTCAGGCTCAGGCACAGATCGCTTGGCCAACCCTCCCCTATGGTTTCTGCAGAGGCAGAGAACACCCAGAATCTATGTTCCTGAATTGCTGATGTGTTCTCTCTATTTTTTTTTTTTTTTTTTTGAGACAGAGTCTCACTTTGTCGCCCTTGGTAGAGTGCTGTGGTGTCACAGCTCACAGCAACCTCAAACTCTTGGGCTTAGGCAATTCTCTAGCTGGGACTACAGGCGTCCGCCACACGCCTGGCTGTTTTTCTGTTTTGCAGTTCAGCTGAGGCCAGGTTTGAACCTGCCACCTTCAGTATATAGGGCTGGCACCCTATTCGATGAGCCACAGGCACCGCCCTTTATAGCTGTCTTAAATTAAATTAATGTTGGCTCGGCGCCTGTGGCTCAGCGGGCTAAGGTGCCAGCCATGTACACCTGAGCTGGCGGGTTCGAATCCAGCCCGGGCCCGCCGAACAACAATGACGGCTGCAACCAAAAATTGGCCAGGCGTTGTGGCGGGCACCTGTAGTCCCAGCTACTTGGGAGGCAGAGGCAAGAGTCGGGCTTGAGCCCCGGAATTGGAGGTTGCTGTGTGCTGTGTTGCCACGGCACTCTTTCCAGGGTGACAGCTTGTGGCTCTGTCTCAAAAAAAAAAAAAAAAAAGTAAAGCAGTGAATTTGGCTCGGCGTCTGTTGCTCAACGGGCTAAGGCACCAGCCACGTACACCTGAGTTGGTGGGTTCAGATCCAGCCCGGGGTCCACCAAACAACAATAACGGCTGCAACCAAAAAAATGGCCAGGCGTTGTGGTGGGGCCTGCAGTCCCAGCTACTTGGGAGGCAGAGGCAAGAGACACACTTGAGCCCAGAAATTGGAGGTTGTTGTGAGCTGTGATGCCACGG
>CAUYON010076683.1:0-10881 GCA_963573935.1 Arctocebus calabarensis
CTTTATATAGTGATCAAGAAAATGCCATGAAGGCTATCTGTAACAGTACGATCAAAACATTTCTGAATGTATATGAATTGTGCCCTATGATTGCACCAATGTACAGAATTATGATTCAATAAAATTATTAAAAAAAAAAAAAAACTTCCAAGAGTTTAGTCTCTCCTACCTGTTTATCTCAAAAGCACAGGCATAGTTCAGCCTGCCCAGGCACTTTCAGGTTCTTTTCATCTTCTGTGGTTTTGAGGAACACCCAGAGATCATCCGGCTTCAGGCTTCAGGCTTGGACTGTTCCCCTGGATACCCCAGGATTGAGGCAGGGCGCCCTGCTGAGAAGTCAACCTGTCTACCTCCTGCACTTCCCAGTGGCTCTAGATCCTTCCAACCATACTCTTCTGCTCTTCTCATCTTCTGCTCACTCATCTTCTATAAAACACACTGAAGCCCCTCCAGCACACTTCCTTCCTTCCCTGAAGCAAGTGATGAAGTAATCTATGTTAACAAGTCTGAGGAAAGCCATTACACTTGTAATCCTAGCACTCTGGGAGGCCAGGGTGATCCCTTCAAGCTCAGGAGTTCAAGACCAGCCTGAGCAAGAGCAAGATCCCATCTCTACTAAAAATAGAAAAATTAACTGGGCATCATGCTAACCATCTGTAATCCCAGCTACTCAGAAGACCGGGGCAGGAGGATCACTTGAACCCAGGAATTTGAGATTGCTGTGAGATAGGCTGATGCCATTGCACTCTAGCCTGAGTAACAGAGAAAGACTGTCCCAAACAAGCAAAGTTGTAGTGCATGCTTTTCCAACTTTCTTCAAGCATGTGCAAATAACATTACACAGGTCTAGGATATTTGATTTTGCTTCCTTTTTATAACTTGCTTTTCTCAATTTTAAGGGCATCCTTGTCAAGAATTAGGTATTAATCTGTATATATCTTTAAATACTTTCATAATATTGAACTCTATGCATGTGCCCCCACTACTTTAATCATTATCACTTTGAAAAGTATTTCCATTGCCTAAAGAGCCATTTCCCACCTTCCCCATTGTTAACATTACCCCAATTCTGTAGCAAGGTGAACATCCTTTATCTAAAGGAATGTAGCTCCCTTCCCCACCTTCAAAAGATATTATGATTGGCCAAAGTTGGCAATAGATTCTTAATTCCCCTTTGCCACTGTTTGGTCCAGGGATGGGAATGTGACTAGGTTCTCACCATTGAAACATAAGGGGATTTCTAGAGGATACATCCTTTTCCAGATTAAAAGGTCATAAATTTTGGTAAAGGAGACATTTTTGCCTTGATCCTTCCTTATTATAAGGACACCATTATATGTGACTTGTGACCATAAGAAGACAACCTATAAAATTTTAACTCCAAAAAAGACGTTGGTAAACTACTAAATCAACTGTGAGATAATCAAGCTTTAAACATCTTGTTAATTAAACCATACACATCCTTATAATGTAAAATTACATTAACTGAACATTCTTTTAATTGTAATCAAAAGCCTTTTAGGCCAAGTTCGGTGGTTCATGCCTGTAATCCTAGCACTTTTGGAGCCCAAGGCAGGTGGATCACTTGAGCTCAAGCGTTCCAGACCAGCCCGAGCAACAGAAGAGCCCCATCTCTACTAAACATGGAAAAATCAGACAGGTACTGTACCTACAGTCCTAGTTATTTGGGAGGTTGAGGGAAGATCACTTGAGGTCAAAAGTTTGAGGTTGCTATGAGCTATGATGCCACAGCACTCTACCCAGGGTGAAAACGTGAGACCCTATCTCAAACAAATAAAAACACAAACTTTCTAAAACTGTGGTCCCAAGCCCTGGGCCACATGGCCAGCTAGGAACGGAGCTATACAAGATGTAAGCAATGAACAAATAAGTGAAGCTTCATCTGTATTATAGCCACTCCCCATTACTGACATTTTCACCTGAGCTTCACCTCCTATCAGATCAGCTGTAGCATTAATTAGATTCTCACAGGAGCCAGACCCTGCCATAAATTGTGCAAGGAAAGGATCTAGGTTGTGTGCTCCTTATAAAAATCAAATGCCTGTTGAGCTGAGGTGGAGATGTAAAGTACTTGAATCATCCCCAAAGCATCCTTCTGCCTAGGTCCATGGAAAAACTATCTTCCATAAACCCAGTCCCTGGTGCCAAAATGGTTGGGGACCACCATTCTAGCAGATTCTCACATAGCAGGAAGCTGGAAAGGTCAATATTTATATTGCTTCAATGAATGTAAGAAGGTTACATATGAAAATCTAGTGAATGTCACCTTCTTCATGTCTAAGTTATCACTTGGCCCTCTCCACTGAATAGAGCCCTGTTCTGGGGGATCATTCCATATATTACTGAGTAAGCAGGAGCTATAATTCACAGATTTGTAATTTTATACAATCTGTTTATGCAGCTACACAGAGTAGCTCAAAGCAAGCTTGGAAACTGACATTTGGTATGTGGTATAGTATATATGCTGCTGGTAAATTAGTTTTAGAAACTGATTAGTATGTTAAATTAGCATTTTAAAATATTAGCTCATTAAACTTTAAGATATATTTTAATTGTTTCCCCTGTCTTTCTCATTAACCAGGTTTTAGGTCCATCTTTCTTAAATATCTTGATGAAAGATGATAATGGACCCATGAGACTTCAGGAATTGTTAATTTTATTCATTTTAGGAACAATTCTGTGCTAAGTTCCTCTGAAGAAATGGTCATTGCATAATAAAGATGGGTGAGTAGTGTCTTTTTGATTATTGTTATTTAATTTACAGTTTTTTTGTTTCTAGTTCTGGACACAGGAATTTTTCAAGAATCAAATTTTAAATTATGATGAAACTTTGAGTTTATTTCTGAGAAGTTTATTTTTTCCTTTAGCTGTAATATTTTTGTGCCCTTAGGAACAGGAGGGAATCTATGCCTTCCCTTTTGGTTTGAAGTGAACCAGGACATGTATTGCATCTGCTAAAGCAAAACATTTAGAGAGGAGGTTGCAATAAAACATTCACATCCTCTTGGGTAAGAGGCACTCAGGGAAGGTGAGCTCTCTCAAGGTACACTATGAATGGAACTCCTAGAATTTCCTAAGCATTACAAATTGCATTACAAAATGCTTAAGGATTTCTAGTGAGACTTGAAGTATCCACTGAAGACAGAATGGGGAAAAAATAATAAAACATAAATAAAAGTAAAAGTCAGAGCACCAGACCTGAACAATCACTGCTCTTTCTCTCTTCGTAGGTGATGACACCAACCAAATGGCTTCTAAACTTGTGGGAAAAGAAAGGAGACAAAAAAAATTAAAAATATTTTGCAATTCTTAAAGAATAAGAGAATATTTTCCTAAAAGTTTTGTTCATTGATCAAAGATTTCCAGTTACAGTACTTCATTCATTCATTTACTTCTTCATTAATTATCCTATTATTTGTTTACTTCAGCAAGCTTTAGGGGAGGGGAAGAACTATACCGTGAACCCCGAAAAAAATGAAGCAAAGTTTCTGTCCTCAATATACTGTTAATGAAATCTTCATTTCCAAATAGAATATTAATTTTAATAATCCTTACTGAGTATTTATTTCAAACAGAATGTTATAAACATAAACAGGTATAGGTATAAAACAGTCCTTTTTAAATTCAGTCAGTAATGTATTCAACCACTATAATAATAGGCCTTTTGAGAGATTCAGAGGTATAGTGTTGAGTTAAAAGTCAAAGGATTCACAGAAAGAGTGGTGGAGGGGGTGTTACTAAACAGAACTATGTACAAATCTGATTCTGCCCTGCTGAGTCTGAGAAGGGTATGTGGAAAAGTAGCCGGGCTGTACAGACTGCTTCTTATATTTGATTGTATTATACAAGTAATGATTGTGGGCCCGGCAAGGTAGCTCACACCTGTAATCCTAGCATTCTTGGAGGCCAAGGCAGGTAGATCACTTGAGTTCAGGAGTCCTAGACCAGCCTGAGCAAGAGCAAGACTCTGTCTCTACTAAAAACAGAAAAACTAGCCAGACGTAGTGGTAGGTACCTATAGTCCCAGCTATTTGGGAAGCTGAGGCAAGAGGATGGCTCAAGCCCCATAGTTCAAGGTTTCTGGGAGCTACAATGACACCACAGCACTCCATCCAGGGTGACAGTGAAACTATCTCAAAAAAAAGAGTAACGATTGTGGAAGGATTTTGAATCCAAATGATCTTTCCAGGTGTTCCATGGCTTGGAAGCAAGGAATTCTTCAAAATTGGGAAGGAAGAATCCTCTCAAAAATGGGAAGACCTTGAGTTTCTACATTTTCTAGTTATAGTAAACACGTTTAAGGAGTGTGCTGTGTCCAGGTAGAGTGCACATGTAAGAGTGAGATGGCCCTTGCCCCTTTCCTTAATAGTAGGTGGTCCACTGAGGGAGCAGGATCACCAGGTGTGAGAAGGACCCACACAGAAACTGAAAAAAGAGTCGAACACTGAAAGCCCACTCCCTTTGGGAGTGTAGTTGATTCTAGGTGGTCAACTAGGAAGATTTTTAATGTTATAAGATTGTGTGCTGTACTGACTACAGTTTTGTGGATCAAATCTTGGCCACCACCTGTTTTTGTACACCTCTTGAGCTAAGAATGATTTTGTATTTTTAAATGGTTGAAGAAATATCAAAACAACAATATTTTTATGACCCCCAAAATACATGATAGTCCAATTTTAGAATCCATGAGGTTCCTTTGGAATATAGCTATGTTCATTTCTGCATGTGTTAACCTGCAGCTGATTTTGCACTAAAAAGCAGAGCTTGGTACTTGCACCTGAGACTACTTGCAAAGCCTGAAATGCTCACTGTCTGGTTCTTCACAGGAAACATTTACTATCTCTGGTGGAGGGTGATCCAAACCAGCTACTTCAGTCTTTAAGTGTTTGGGATAAAGGCTGGGGTACCACCTTTCCAGACTAGCATTACCACCTAGACCCAGTGTCATTCAGAACCCCATTCCAGCACAGCTCAAGCTATAACCCTTCCTTGCCGGCTGCCTGCTCTATTCTTCACTCAAGACAAAAGCCAAGGCTACCTTGGTCCTTTGGAGATGATTTTCATTATTCTAAAGAATAAGTAAATTCTTGGGGCAGCGACTGTGGCTCAGTCAGTAAGGCACCAGCCCCATATTTCAAGGGTGGCGGGTTCAAACCCAGCCCGGGCCGAACTGCAACAAAAAAAATAGCCGAGCGTTGTGGCGGGTGCCTATGGTCCCAGCTACTTGGGAGACTGAGGCAAGATAATTGCCTAAGCCCAAGAGTTGGAGGTTGCTATGAGCTGCGTGATGCCACGGCACTCTACCGAGGGTGATAAAGTGAGACTTTGTCTCTACAAAAAAAAAAAAAAAAGTAAATTCTTAACTTTCTGTTAAAATTATTTAATCACAGCAGTGATTTAGAGTAAATGCATTACAAATTAAAGGAAAGAGGGCTTGCTTTATGTACCAGTGTAATTCTTGCTTATGTAAGAATTGCACCATCCTCTTCCAGGACTACTATGGATATTCAAACTTCATGTCCTTTTCTGAATTCAGCTTATCATTATAAACTCTCTTGTCTCTAATGATCTCTCCTTCAAATAAACCCTTCTTCATAAAATTTATATCAGCAGGAATCTCTGTTTTCTCCTGGCCCATTTTACTCATAAGCCAATGACTGTCATTATATACACAACATGGGCTGTTTCCACAGGAGATTCTGGAGGCTCCCAGTCACTCACCAAATAAACAGAGAAGTTGACATCCTCTAAATTCACTCCCTTACAATGTAGGTAACTTTGCCTTACAGAGTTGGAAACCTAAAAACATGTCAAAGCACATATTTCCTTTAAGATAGAAGTAAAAAAACTCCTCAGAAATAGGAGAAAATTAAGAATGTAGTTTTTCAAAGGAAAGAAAAGAACAACTAGTATCATAATGATGTTTCCTCTAATAAAGGTTGAGATTTAAAGCAGTCTTGACCCTATCAGTAGGAGTTTATATTTGAAAAGACACTTGATAATTATAACCCTTTGCTCAGAGATACAATTGTGCTAAGCAAATTTTAGTCAAGCCCTGGCTAAAGTAATGTGGCTTGACATCAATAATAAATTTTGCAAATTCCTGCAACCTTCATCATTCTTATTTTGAATTAGATGTCAACCTATTTGATAAGTATTGATGATGGCACATGATGACAGATGGCATCAGGGGCTGAGGGCTGCCCACTAGGACAGTGTGTTAGGGCATCCTTCAACTCTCCAGGTCGGGCCCTGAAAACTATCTTCCCAAGGCATCAAAAGCATTTCATTATGCTACCCATTCATTCTTGTTTGGATTCTGTATATTCCAGAATGAATATTTACTTCCATCCTGGTGTTTCTACTCTCTCTCGTTACCCACTATTACATTTCAAATCAACATGAAGTTTTTACTATTTTGAAATATTGGTCTCCTAAGAATTTATTACTGTAAGGGGAAACTGCTTTCAGAATAGCTGGAACTGTACCTTGGCTTTGCTGCATTGTCAGACCTAAAGGACAGGGATTTTAAAAATGCGTGTTGCTTCTAACCAGTTCTGTTACAGTAAGAGAAGGAAGGAGGTAGATGCTCTGCACCTCAGCCCTGCTGGGGAGGTGAGCTTGGGAAAAGTTTCATGGATTATTCTACCTAGAGAAATAAGGATTTGGGGAACCACGGAAAGGCCCTCAGCAGTCAGGACAGTGCCAGCTACCCTAGGGACTTTACAGACTTTACACATTTCACCTACTTGCTAAGGTGGGTACTATTATCTACCTTCTATTTGTGCCTGATGTTCAGAGAGCTGGTGCCTGCCCAGAGACCTATAGCTCGTAGAAACCTGAAGCAAGAATTTGTCTGACTTCAAGGTCAATGAATTTCCTCCAAAGCAGCTCCTAAGTCTTTCCTTGCTGAACCCAAGGTGAGCAGTCCATGGTGGGGCCCTCTGAAGAATCATCTCTTCCAGCCCTGACCTCATCTTAAACAGCACTGGAAGAGAAGTGCCAAGTCTGTGGGCCTCCCAAAGAGGAGAGAATGATGTTTCTAATTATAGCTGCCCTCATGACCTGCCTTCTATGGAGTCCATGTCTCAGTAGCCATCAAGCCCATCACACCTGACACCTATTGATAATTTATACCTACTTCATAACACCCATCTTCAGTTTCACTTTAGGTTCACATCTACCCTTCTACCAAAATGTGGTGGATGGGATGTTTTCCTATTAGCCTGATGACAAAAACAAAGCTTAAAAAGTTATTCAGTTTAGCTAGTATAAATCCCTTCATTATCAAATCAGACCCCTTCCTCCACTCAGGAAATGGCTAAATGATGGGAAAGTGAATCTTCCAGGAGATACTGGAGAAACGAGTTTACAGAAGGAAGGGAAGGCCCAGCTGCACCTTCCCTTCCCATCGGCACCCACTCAGCACTGGCCACGCTTTGCCCTGTGAGGGGTACCCAGGACATCCTGGGGATTAGGACCCCCTTTTCTATACTCCAGAAATGCAGAATGAGAAGGATTAAATTGCCTCATGGGATTCTTATGAAATTTAAATAGGAAAATGTATATTAAATTCCTGGGTCAGCCTACGGCATGTTGCAGAATTTTAAATAGTCTTCGGTGTCAGTTCCTCTTGGGGATTCATGCAGGTGAGCCACAGGAGGCAACTGCCAAGTCCTCAGCCCAGCACCTGTTCCACCACCACTCACACTTGCTGGAAGAGAAAGGCCTTAGTGCTGCAGCTGGTCCTCACACGCCATCAGAGGTGGCTGGAGGAACTCACGTCAGAAAGTGGTCTGGTCAATCAAAAGCAGGTCCCACCGGGGATTATGAGCCTCAGAACCAGGGAGACATGCACAGACCCCACCTCCTCTGAGACGACAGTGCCTGGGTGTCTGTGTTGGCTTTTCCCAGTGGCTCTGTGTTCGGGTCCTCCTTTGCCTCTCCTACGAGACCTTGTGTGGGTAGAGAGGTGGTGGGGCCAAGATGGGTTGTGTGTTTGTGGCTATATTTGACTTGTGTTCCCCCAGGGCAGTAGGTGCTGTGTCCCCGCCTCCCAGAGTGAATTCCTTTCTCCCCTGTCTCCTAACAAGGGCATGGAGTGGGAGATGAAATCCACATCCCTTAGGGCACAGAGGGTCCTCACCACCCCTAGACTGTCATCAGCCTGTGGCAGCCCCACAATCCATTCTTGGTCTTAGGACAGAGTCTGTGGAGACTAATTCTAAAAACAGCTGGCTCTGGGTTATAAATTACTGTCCTGGTGCTGTTAGTTACTTGTGGTCTGAGCGGTGTCTCTTTTTGGATTCATGATCCCCATAGGAGGAGTCCTTTGCCTCCAGGATCTCTGTTCACAGCTGACTGTTTGAACCTCATAACTTAAACCCTATAAGAGTTCCATCTGGAAACAGTGGGACAGTCATATCAGGAATATTGAAAAGATTTAGTTACGAAGGAGCAACTTTAGAACTAAAGAGTATGGCCTTGAGGGTGACTAGCTCACACCTCTCGGGTTACTCCTCCACAGAGGGGAGAAGGCAGGCATGATCCAGGACCTGTTTTCACACTTCCTACCCTGCAGCCTCCTAGATACTCAAGGCCCAGTCACCCTCATGGGCCAACTATGATCTCACTCTCACCTTTACTTAACTCCCATACATAATAAGAGTTCTGGTAACTGCATGTCCCCAGAGGTGCCAGTGTTAAGCCATAACTGATTACTCTTCAGCAGTTATTTACCCCTCATCATGGAACTTCCTAAATGTCTATGACAGGTTCATGACTATACAATGGAGAGAGACAGAGCAGGCTTCTTGCTTCTGAACTTCCCCTGCACCAGACACCTCCTTACAGGCTCTGTCCCAGCTCAACCTCAGTCAGCTATTATCTTTGGATAAAAGCATCCCATTGGCATCTCTGTTCCTTCGAACCACACTGCACTTTTTACAATTATATGTTCAGAATATTATAAAAAAAATAAAACCAGGAAACATTTACTAATTCATTTATTTTCATTTTCTTTGGGTCAGGTAGGGGAGGGGAGACTCGATGATCTAGGATCATTTGGATCTCTGGTTAATGAGCAGAGGTGACCTGAGACAATTGAAGCCAATTGTGGCTCAGATTCATTCATCCATTCAGGCCAAGTTTATGCAGGATCCGCTCTCCCCATCACCTGCACCAGGCAGTGGTGAACAACACTGAAAAGCCACACCCACGGGAAGTGTATACCCTAGGATGGGTGAATAATAACTTGGGCCCTGTTGGGCAGGGGTAGGGGAGTGGGGTGCACTGTGAAGTAGGGTCTCAGTTGGAAAAGGACATGCAAACTGAGGCCAAATGGTGATAAGGAGCCAGGCTCTTACCTGCAGATGTGGCAGAGGGCAGAGCAAGGACAAAGGTCAAAGGGGAGAAATTCTTTTTTCAAGTTTGAGAGCAGGTGTGGCTTCTGTGGGGTAACCAGCTAGTTCAGACAAACCGGCAAGAAACAACGAAACAAGAGGCAGAGTCTGTTCCTCCTTCAAGATCACTGGGTATAGGGACCAAGCTCTCTGTCAGTCTGCTCCAGTGTTCCCTTCTGCACCCACTCAGCGAGCTTCCCTGAGCTGGAATGCACAAAAACAAGAAGCACTGTCTGCTACCGAGGGCCCTGGGGTTGCACCTCCATCCTGGACAGCTCTACACTCAGAATCATCTCCCAACATTATTAGAGAACCGACATCTTTTCAACTTGCTCTTCAACTGAGGTTTTCTGTGCCTTTGACTGTGATTTCCTAGATATAAAGTCATTTCTCCTCTACTCCACACACAATACTCTGCTCATCCCTTGGATGAAGTACTGGCTATCTTGTAAAATTTATCCTGGTCTTTAAAATTAGATTCGGTTTGTCTTCACCTTGTAGCTCCATTTTTTCCTGTATTACTGTACTTATTTCGTTCTCCTTGTTATTATGATTAGTTAGCTGCCTTTTTCTGTATTCCATCTCAGTTAAGAATCCAGACATCCCAAGACAAGTCTTCATACATGTACCTTCAACATCTTTTCCCTATATCCTACAAAAAGCCTCTCTTGTTTTCCCAAGATGCCCAATATCCACAATGCCCACTTTTGCACCATTGAGAGAACCTGACAAACTGTCTTGTATTTGCTGATTTGCTCCTTTACATCCTATTCATCTGAGAAAACTGAACTCAGGGCCTGTGTCTTATTCATATTTACATCCCTAAGGCCCAGATGAATTGTTCAAAACATGTAAATGCTCAATAAATGAATGGAGGCTAGGAGTTTAATGAAATTTTATTGGTTGAATTTAATTTGGAAATTCATGTAAAGTCAAGAAGCATTTTTGAATACCCAGTTTGTACAAAAGAACTTTAGTAAGTCCTAAACGCCAAAAATAATATATTATTTTGCTTTCACTTTCTGGAATAGGTTATTGTGGTTTTCCTTCTTCCAAAATTCTTAGAAGTAAGAACATAATTAAGGTTTGAGCCCCACCCCAGAAAATAAGATTCAGACTGAATATAGAAAAGTCTTTCTGTTTTCACTGTTTGTATAAACATTTTTTTAAAAAAATAAAATAAACAATGTTATAATACTACATGTGATTATTACTACATTTTTTTCTGAATACTTGCTCAAAACATTATTGACAAAATGCATTATCCACATTGGTATCATCAAGAACATTATGATGCATGTTTTTGTTCAAGTAAGTTATTTTACTGATATATCATGTTAAAATAGCATCTTAGAAGGGTACAGGCGAACCTTGCTAAATGCAGAGTACAAATGTCTTCCTATAATAATGGAGAAATTGCTGGGAGGGCTATGTTAATCAGGTTGATGAAAATAGTTAA
>CAUYON010076692.1:0-17870 GCA_963573935.1 Arctocebus calabarensis
AGACAGAGTCTCACTTTATCGCCCTGGGTAGAGTGCCGTGGCATCACACTGCTCACAGCAACCTCCAGCTCTTGGGCTTAAGCGATTCTCTTGCCTCAGCCTCCCTAGTAGCTGGGACTACAGGCGCCCGCCACAGTGCCCGGCTTGAGGACAGATTCTTATTAGGAAGTCCAAGGGAGGAGCTAAGATTCTGCATTCCTTTTTTTTCTTAGTCATTGAACACCAGTGTCTAACAGAATTCTGCATTGCTAACAAGGTCTAGATGACAGCTGGTCTGAGAACTATGCTTCATGAGGCAGGGTTTAATTTAGAGGATGTCGTGATGGATCAACTTCGGGCTAGGCAATTCCTTGAAGGCAAAGTGGTAAAATGTCAATGATCACCTAGAGAAAATCAGCTTCTTTGTGTTATAATTTTCCCATGTTTTAAACTCCTGTTCCTTTCTTTCCTACTTCTTTATCAGCCACTGTATGTCTCAGCCACCTCTTATGTCCAAAACTGACCTCAGTACTAGCCCTGCCAAACCAGATCTGCAACTTCACCAATCTTTCTTATTTCCCCCCCACCTTAAACACTAGAGTTCTGTCCCAGTCCTGCAAGTGGTTAAACTCAAAGATCCCATGAATTCTTCCTTTCTATTTACACACCAAGTTAATATCACCGGGCCCTGTTAATCTCCTGTGGGCTATTTTTATCCTGCTCAGCATCACCTACAGTTTTTCCTGAGGTTCCCTGAGTGCCTATGCGGTACCAGGTTCCAAACTAGATACTTTACATAGCACCTCTGATCCAGAAAAGAACCCTGCAGCAAGGCAGGTTAGTGAGAGCCACGCTGACATCCTATTCACCTGGCAGCCGAGATTCCAGCCTGTGTCAGCCTCCAATGACCACGATCACGCAAGGATCTACAGAAAACTCAAATTAATCAACATAAAAATGTAAATTTTTTTTTAGACTGGGAACTCTGGACATATTTTCCTAGGAGAGAAAGTAGAGGATTAGCAAATACTAACTTGATACTTGTGCCTTGGGTGATAGTCAACCTATTTAAGGCAAAAACCTTTGAGATATAGGAAGTTCCTCAACTGAAACATTCAATCTAGGTCTCATTTCCACTCCTTCCAGGTACTGATATTTATTGCTAGAACAAGAACATTTAAAATCTGTGTTCTCCCATGCTTATGTACTTGTTAATAGTGGAATCTTCAATATTAGAGAACTTCAAAATTCAGTGATGTTATCATTTCTGCTATGAATACTAGTGAAAATGATAATTGTTTATATTTGTACATGCTTCAGTTTAAAGAATTACTCACCTCCATTTTTTAATGAGTTAATTAAGGAATCTTACATATCTTGCCTAAAAAGGCATTGAGATTTACCATTGGCCACTGAACTTTGAGTTGCAAAGTTGGAGCTTAATTCTAGGAGTCCCCACTCATTCCCATTCCCACTCACCCTTAAAACCACACCAGTCACTCTGACTTTTCGTAAAGCTCATCCTGCATAGTATAGGTACCTGCCACCAATCCCCTGAAGTTATAAATCCACCATCCTACACAATAATCTTTTGTTTATGGCCTTCTAGTATATTTTTCTAATTTATATATTTGTTATTTTATAGTATACACCTATTGTAGTCTATTTTTTAATTTAATGCATGTTATGTGTGTTCTGTATTCTACATAGCATTCATAGTTTGCCTCCAAATTATTGAAAGTAGCAAATTTTCTTGTGTATTTCCTTATTGTTAGACTTTATGGCTACTTCTATTTATTACGGCTTTTTTTTTTCATTTTCAACAGCTTTGGTGAAGAGTTTCATAAATAGCACTCTTTTCTTCTTTCTTATATCCTTAGGATAATGTCTAGGAGTTGAATTTTTCATTACATAAAGGCACATACATAACTTTATAGCTTTTATAGCCATTGCCAAATGTCTTTCCAAAAGTATTGAACCGATTTACATTACTAACAGCAATATGTGAAAATGACAAATGTATTGTTCATTTTGTGGGCCTTTCTTCCATAATGGAATAGACAAAAATAAACTTAATTCAATTTGTTAAACTTTTATCCAAAAGAAACTATCAGTCTAGAATTTTTCTAGACTCTGTAATTATACAGGTAAATGTAAAAGGCATCAAACTTACTCTTAAGGAGCTGCAGATAATTTTGCCACAGTAATTCCGGAGTCTCAAAAGTTAGGAATTATGTGCAACCAAAACACACATGTGTTTAATGAACAAATTATCTTGATAGGATTTGAGTGATGATGTATCTCCCAGCTTCGTGTGATTCCATCTTGAGTATGTCATTCCTGCTCAGTTGTCAGCACACTCAGGAACAGGCCATGATCATTTGCTTATGTTCCACATCAAGCCAGAAAAAAAATAGACCTGCCAGCTCTTCTTTGTATATTTCCCAGATGCATACACTGATGTGAAGCCAGGCAGTATTTCTTTTCAAATTTTCAGGTAAAAGATATCAAAAGTCTTTTATGGCTCTTCCTAGGCACCAGAAGAAGTATATTAAAAATTTACACTAGGACAGAATCAGAAAACTTTGCTTTAGTTCTACATCTGCCACTAAATTGTTCTCACTTTCAAGGTAAAGTTCAAGTTGTAGGAGAGCCCCTCAAACAAGGGGGGGTGCTGAATACCCTCGAATCGTGTCCGTTAGGTGAACTTCCACCAAATGCCCTCCCTCCTCTTGCCAATTGCCCTCCCCTCCTCCTTATTACTCACCCCTCCCCCTTGCCAGACTATGGAATCAAAACATATTCTTCTGCATAAAATATCTCAGGAATGGAAAAAAGAAGTATCAAATGTACTTAATGCACACTTAATTCCAGTTACACACCTCTACTTCTTCAGTCTAGACTCAACTTAGTACCACTCCAAAATGTTTAACTTGTATAATTCCAGCCAACATTGATTTCTTTTTATATCATTGACAATGTTAAATTCAGAATTTCATTGTCAACTCTTCACATTTTTCCTAAATTGTTTTCTAGTTTTATATCTTATCTCTATTCCCTTCTCCACTTACTCTATGCCCAGAGTGGTAAGCAAAAGAAAAAATTTCCTTTAATTTTCCTACAATATCAGAAACATAGTTGGCTCTCAAAGTTTCTTTAAAAGTGGTCAAAAAAAAACAAGAGGAGTCAAAACTTAGAAGGAGACCATGATGCTGGAAAAGAAGAAACTGCAGCAAAGGGTGGCTAAAATTCTGCTTACGCTCTCTCATCAAGACATCTGTAGGTCTTCAGACTGTGCATGTATGAGAGAAGTTTGGAGAATTATGAACAAAGCATCACAGGGTGAGAGAATTGCTGAGCAGAGATTTTTGGCAGTCTTGCAGACCTGCAAGAATAAAAGTTGGTATTCTGGGGCAACCAAAGTGATGGGTAAACACTGAGAGCTTTGAGTTGAGATAATCCCCCCCCCACCACCACCACAAGAAAAGGGCAACACAACATAAGCAAGGTTTATGTCTCAAGAGTAAGATCAGACTAGAGAAAGCCAGCCCTGGAGGTCAGCCTCTGCAGGATTAGGTGATCCTAAAAAGTACGGTCCTGGAAGAGCCAAGCAACATAATACTAAAGCACCTCTTGTGAAAGATAAGATCATGTACCACCACTATAAATGTTTAAAAATATATGTGCTCAAACATTGATCATTAATAAAATATAAAATTTAAATCAAGTAATTGAAGTCTAATTTATAGAATAAAATTGCAATTCAAATTATACAATTTGATGAAGATTTTTGTTTTTGTAAATTTGTTTTTGTGGTTTTTGGCTGGGGTTGGGTTTGAACCCACCACTTCTGGCATATGGGGCCGGCACCTTACTCCTTTGAGCCACAGGTGCCGCTCAATTTGATGAGTTTTTATAAATGTATACACCCATATAAACATCATGATGATCAGAAAAGCAGAATTATTTCCATCACTCCTTAAAAGTTCCTTCAGGATGTTTGCAGAAAGTCCACCCACGTCCCACTCCCAGGCAACCACTGCAATGCTTTCTGCCACATCAGATTAGTGTGCACTGCTTCAGGATTTCACGTCTTTAAACAGAGAATGATATGATATGTTCCTTTTTTGTGTCCTGTATTTGTTGTCATGCTCCTTTTTATTGCTGAGTGATAGGCATTATCTGAATATGTCACAACAATTTGTTTTCCATTCAATTGTTGGACATTTTTGTCATTTCTAATTTGGGACTATTATAAGTGAAGCAGCTATGAACATTCATATGCAAGTCTGTCTGTGTGGGCATGTTCTAATTTCTCTTGGGTAAATACCTAGAAATGGCATTGCAGTCACCTGGTAAGTGTATGTTTATAAGAAACTAGGTAAGTGTTTTCCAGAGTAGTTTAAACAAATAGAAACAGAAGATAGAACCAGCTGTTCCACATCCTTGCCAAAACATGGTTCTCAGTACATTTTTGTTTAATTTTAATCATTTTGAAGATTGTAGACTAATATTTCATAGTGATATTACTTTGCACTTCCCTAATGGTATTGAGCATTTTGTCACATATTTACTGGCCAGTCATATAACTTCTTTTCTAAGGGGCTTCCTTTCCAATTTTATTGGATTACTTGGCTTCTTATTACCAAACTGTAAGAGATCCTTTTCAGACATATAAGGTGACAATGTTTTCTTCCAATTTGCTGCTTAGTTTTCATTTTCTTAATGTTATCTTTTTGAGAGCTGGAGTATATAAATTAACTAATCAATACATTTAATTTACCAATACATTTTCTTTTATAGCTTGTACTGGTGGTTTCTATCTAAAAAGTATTTGCCTATAACATAATCACAAAATTTCTCCTATGCTTTCATCAAAAAGTTTTATATTTTAGGGTGGCGCCTGTGGATCATGTAGTAGGGCGCCGGCCCCATGTGCTGAAGGTGGCAGGTTCAAACCTGGCCTCACCGACCTGAAAAACAGAAAAAAAGTCGGGCATTGTGGTGGGCACCTTTAATCCCAGCTACTCGGGAGGCTGAGGCAAGAGAATTGCTTAGCCCAGGAGTTGGA
Organism: Arctocebus calabarensis; assembly: GCA_963573935.1. Classification (NCBI taxonomy): domain Eukaryota; kingdom Metazoa; phylum Chordata; class Mammalia; order Primates; family Lorisidae; genus Arctocebus; species Arctocebus calabarensis. Next base: position 5,051 of record CAUYON010076692.1, read on the forward strand.
GGTTGCTGTGAGCTGTGTGACGCCACGGCACTCTACCGAGGGTGATACAGTGAGACTCTGTCTCTAACAAAAAATAAAAATATAAAAAAAGTTTTATATTTTAACTTTTAGCTAAGGTCTATAATCCATTTCAACTTTATTTTTGTGTATGGTGTGAGTTAAGTATTAAGATTTTTTTGTTCGTGAGAATGTTCAGTTGTTTCAACACCATTGTCAAAAACTATTGATTTCCCATTTAATTACCTTAGTGTCTGTACTGAAGTTCCATTGACTACATATATGTAGATCAATTTCTACACTCTCTATTCTGTTCCAATGACCAATATATCTACACCTATGCCAATATACACTATCATGATCAGTTGGTAATTTTCATTTCAAATATTGAAAATAGTGTGTGTGCTTTATGTCTTTTAACCTTCCTTCCTTTCTTCCTTTTTATTCCTTTTCCTTTTCCTTTCCTCAAAATTGTTTTGACTGTTTCAGGCAAACAATATTTTTTTATTTCTACATAAATAGAAATTTATATTTCTTTATAATTTCTACATAAATTTTAGAATCACTTGACAACTTCTATTTTAAGAAAGCTTACTAAAATTTGGAGTTGGGTCACACAGAGCATACAAATTACTTTGAGAAGAATTGATGCCTTAATATTACTGAATCTTCCAACCCATAATATATATTCTACTTATTAGGGTCTCCTTTAAATCTGTCAGCATTATTTTGCATATTTCAATGAAGAGTTCTTAAATATACATTCTTAAACATATCCCTAGGTATTCCACATATTCTAGATGTCACTGTAAAAAAATTTATATTTAAATTTGTGATTTTTATTATTACCATATAAATATATATTTTTCATTATTATTATATTCTGTGGCCTTTCAATATTAGTTAGTTCAATATTAGTTCAACAGTTTCTTATCATGCCTTAGAATTGAATATATACATATAATCATGGCATTTGTAAATAACAGATGGTTTTATTTTTCCTTTACACATGTATGTATTTTATTTCTTCTTCTTAAATTATTGTAGTGACTTCAAAACAATATCAAATGGACGTGAAGAGAGCCAACTTCTTTACTTTATTTCCAATTGTAGGAGGAATGTGTCTCGTTTTTCACAATTAAACATAATATTAGTTGCACATGTTTCAAAAATGTATATTATCAAATTAAGAAAGTTACTTCCTTTTCAAAATTTTTGAAATTTTATAATAGGTATGAATTTTATAAAATACCTATTATTAAGAATATTATATATTTCCCTTTTTGTCTTAATATAGTGAATTACAATAATTGATTTTAAAATGTTAAACCAACCTTGCATTTCTAGAATAAACACAATGTTTTCTTATGGATTTTTATGTCTATGTTCCTGAGGGACATCAGTCTTTAGTTTTCATGTAATGGTTTTATTCAATTTTGAGTCATGGTAACGCTGTGCTCATGAAATAATGTCACTAAATAGCTTTGTGCAGTAACACATTTTCATCCCAGATATTACTAATATGTGTCTTCTATTTATTTTTAATTGATTAGTGAAGCTTGAAGTTTATTAATATTAAATTTTTTAAATAATCAATTTTTATTAATTTTATTTTACCTCTATTTTGATCATTTTCTATTTCACTGATTTTGCTCTGTATTTTTCCTCTCTATTAACTTTGGACTTAATTTTCTGTTTCTATCTTCTCAAAAAGAAGCTTAAATAATTGATAGTTAGAATTTTTGCTCTATTTTCTTTCTTTTTTTTTTTTTTTCCAAACATACAACTTCATTTTATTTTATTTTTTTTATTGAATCATAGCTGTGTACATTAGTTCAATGATGGGGTACAGTGTGGGGGCTTCACATGCAATCTGAGATATTTTTATCAACCTGATTGACATAACATTCATGATATTTTCTCTTTTACTATATGAAAACATTTTTGATCCATATTTAGAAGTTTTGCTCTATTTTCTAATATGAGATTAAAATATAAATTTCTCTCTAAATACAACTTTAGATTTATAATACAAATTTTATATTGTTATTTAATTTTTATTCGGTTGTTCTAACTAATATTTTTTAGTTTCCCTTATAATTCCTTCTTTGACTAGATTATTTTATAAAGGATTAGTTAATTTTTAAATATGTAGACTTTTAAAATATTTTGTCTCTATTTTCAGTTTAATTCTATTGTGGTCAGGTAGCATGAATTCATTTTGTTATTATTTCTTGTGCATTGAATATTTTTTCTGCTTCTGTTTGGAGCAGTATTCTGTAAGCATCAATTAGGTCAAAATGGTTGATAAATTAATGTACCCTTACTCATTTTCTGTTTGTTCTATGAATTATTAAAAGACAACTATTAAAATTTCCAACTATAATTATGGATTTCTATTTCTCCTTTTAGTTCTTCAATTGTTCTTCAGCATATAACAGCTCTGTTAATAGGGCCTATCCACTTAATGCTGACACAGCTCTTCAATGAATGGTCCTCTTAACTTGTGGAACGTTCTCTTTTCATTTGGTAATAATATTTCTCCTGAAGTTTACTATGTTGGAAATTAATATATACATTCCAGCTCTCTCATAAATTATGTTTACATAATGTACTTCTTAATTATTTCACATTAATTTCATTTGAATCTTTACATATATTTTTCTGTAAACAGCATAGAGTTGGCCCTTGAAATTTTATTCAATTGGAAACTTTCTATACTTTGTCTTAGCCAAGAGGCCAAGAAGCAATACAGTTGGAAACTTTCTATGTTTTAATGGGATGATAGAGCATCTATGTTTAATCTATTTATCAATATGATTAGTTTCTTCAATATGCTATTGTGCTATTGGTTTTCCTTTTGTTTCATCAATTTTTATGTTATTTTCCTTCTCTTTGGCTGTTGGTCAGATGAGTACTAATGGCACTCTATCTTTTTTATTTATTTCAGACCTATTTCTTTTCATTTTTATTAGTTTTTTTTAAGTTTCACAATATGTATCCTTTAATCATCACCATCTACCTTCAAATAACATTGTACCACTTTAAGGATAATGTAAGAACCTTAAAAAAGTACACTTCCGTTTCTTTTCATCTCTCGTTTGTAATATTTTTGTCATCATTTTTGCTTCAGCAAATGTGATTAATGCCACAATGCTCTTTTTCTATTTAATTAAAAATTATTTATCTTTCAAAACATTAAAATACGTTTTACATTTTTAATGCATTTTCATGCATACTTAACAATTCCAGAGCTCTTCATTCATTAGATCCAGGTTTCTATTTGTTACAATTTTGTCTTTCAAGTTGAGCAGTCTCCTTTAATATTTCACTCTGTGCATGTCTGATAGGAATGAATATTCTCAGCTGTTTTTGCTTGAAAATGTCTATATATCACCTTCATGTGAGAAGAATCATTTTACTAAACAGAGAGTTCTATATAAACAGTTTTATTGTTAGCAGTTTAACAATATCATTCAATTTTCCTCTCATTTTAATTAATTCTAAAGAAAATCATCAGTAATTATTATCTTTGTAATTGCTCATGTAATATTTCCTTTTTTTCTACATTTAAGAATTTTTACTTATTATTTATTTTTAGTGATTCCATTTCAGTGCACCCTCTTGTAGATTTTATCTTCCTATGTAGAGTTCATTGATTTTTCTCAGTGTACATTTATGTTTTCTAGTCTTACCCATTTTATTATTTATATTTTAAATATTGTATTTTCAGCTTTAAAAATTTCATTTAGTTGTATCTATTTTCCATTTTTCTTTTCACTATACTCACATATTTTTTTAAATTTTTGAACATATTTATAATAGATAAATTAAATTCTTGTTCCAAATGCATAATATTTTGTCCTTATTATTGAAACTTGGAATTTGTCCCCAAGTCATGTGTGAGCTTCCTGCTAGCTCTTTTTGTCTGCTCCTGTGGAGTTTCACTCTACCAATACGCAATTTAGTATTTGAAGTTTCAAGGGAATCTGGAAATATTTTCTCTGCATATCTTTCTTTTCATAGCATTCTACTCTGCAAATTTTGGCAATTTAATCATTTCTAAAACTACATTTCAACTAAGGAAAGCCACCACAATCTTACTTAACTTTCATTTGTTGCCCTATAATATGGAATAATGCCTCCAAGCACCAAGCAAACATGATCCAAGTGCTCATCTCATTTGCTTTGCTTTTTTCAAAGATCACAATCCTGTCTCATCTGGCAGTCAATGTCTGAAAATATTAGTTTCATGTATTTAATTCAAATTTTTAATTGCTCCAACATATCCAGAAGTAGAATTGTGACTATAATTTTTTTTAACATTTGAAACTAATTAAAGATGGATTGAGCATACTAAGAAAGAAGAAAATACTATAAAAACATAAAAATAAAACCTAATGGAAACAGAACTACCTATGATTGAAATATTAAAGATTTCAGAGAAGCACTTTAAACTAACTATAATTAATTTGTTCAAGGTAATTTATAAAATGGATAATTTTACTAAAATGAATAATATAAAAATTACTAACTAAAAGCCTTAGAGCTGAAAAATGGAAAATTAACACTAATATCAAATATGTAAATTTAATACTGTTTAACAGGTAAACAGATAAAAACAGAAGATTGTGCTATATATGTCTTATAATGAACTAGAAGAGAGTTTTGTAATTTTATATCCCTGCATAACAAATTACTACAAACTTTGTAATTAACATAATGAACAAACATTTATTATCTCGCAGTTTCTGCAGGTGCAGAATTTAGGCACAATTGAGTTTCCCACTCTGGGTCTCCCAAGGCTGCAGGCCATGTGACAGCTGAGTTTGTGACCTCATCAAAGGTTTGATGGAGGAGAGAACTGGAGGTCTGCTTCTAAGCTTCCTCTGGGATGTGAGAAGAATTCATGTTCTTTGAAATGTGGGCTTAGACTCCGTTGTTGTTTTTTTTTTTTTTTTGCTAGCTATCTTTCAGCAGCATTCCCAGCTCCTGGAGGCCACCACAGTTCTTTGTCTTTGACTTTCTCACAACACGGCAGATTACTTCTTCAAAAACAAAAAAAGACTGTCTGTCTCATTCAGTTCTGGTCTAAGACAGTGATATATAACAAAACCTAATCACCTTTTCCATATTGATTCATAAGAAACAGTCACAGGACAGGTTCTCATAGTCAAAAGCTGAGATTCCACATTGGTGTGACTCACTGGAGGGTCACCCTAGGATCTGTTTGCCACGGAATCAAAAAATATCTAATTCAATCACAGAAATATCAAGATAGATAGAGAATAGATATGTATATAGATATAGGTAGGTAAAATATAGGTTAGAAAGCATACAGGAAGAACACAGGCAAAACATCCATATTCATTTGAAGAGATAAAAGGTGGCAATATTTAAGGAAATATCAACTGAGAAATTTTCAAAAGCTATGTAGAGGTATCATGCCACTACTTCAAAAACCTTTATAAACCCTTAATAAACACAGGAAAAATATGAGAACTATATCTAAACATTATATTTAGACCAATGTAAAAGTAAAACAGAAAAAAATTAAGCACAGATATGAAAGGTAACACTTCCTCCCCCCAAAATTATCAGACACAGAGTGGATTTTTCACATAAAACTATAAAAACCAAAGACAATAGAATTACATCTTTAAAGCACTGTAACAAAGCCTTGCTGAGTGCGAATTCTATACCAACTGATACATATCCTTTAAAAAGAAGAAATGTGAAAAGTAAAGCTAACAAATTTCATAGAATAAAACACAAGAAAGTTATCATGTTCTTGGTATGGACAAATAGTTCTTAAACAGGCCTACAGAGCACTAATCACAAAAAAAGACTGATAATTGGACCACATTAGAACGAAGACCTCTCTTCATCACGAGATACCATTAATGGGTGGCAATGCAAGCCGTGATATGAAGGCATCTTTAATACATTTAGTCAACTGACATTTGTGTCCAAAGAATATAAAAATTCCAAAATCAATAATTAAAGAGCAGAAAAAACAATTTTAAACACAGGTAAAGATTTGAAAAAGTAATGTACTCAAAAGGATATAGGATTAGCCAATAAATATAAGAAAATATCATCCCCATTATTAGTCATTGAGAAAATACAGATCAAACCCACTGCATATACTCGTCAAAACATAATGTAATACCACTGCATAGACTCATCAGAATCAAATGGTTAAATAAATTACAGTGTGCTTATGCAAGAAAATATTATGTAGCAATCAAAATGAGCAATATACAGCTATATGCAATAATATGGATATTCTTATAGACATAATATTGAATAAAAGAAGATTAATAAAAATGAAATCAAATGATTCCATTTAAATAAACTCAAAGGGCAGGCAAGGTCAATTCACAATAAAGTTAGATTAGCAATGGGAGAAGGAGATATTAATGGGGTCCTGGAATGAGGATGATTTCCATTCCAATCTGCATGTTTATTATGTGGGTGTATACATATTCAAAATTTAATCAAGCTATACATTGAATATCTGTTTACATCACATCTGTTATTTTTTAAATTAAACAATATAAAATACCCTATTTTAATGTATTGTGATAAAATGCAGGCATGCAACAGGGAAAGTTTAAAAGAAGTAAAAGGAATTGGGTGAAATAAATTGACATTTATTTTCTCTCTGAAGATAAAATGAAAGAAAAACAGTGCAATAATAGAAGAGACTGTGATAAGAGCACTTTGAAAAGTATTTTAAATTATTTGTGAATATCATCTATTATCACTATTAAAGAAAGATTCTTTATCCTCCCAAGCACCAACTGTCTAAATTTGCTGAAACTAATATTGATATATTGAGTGCTTAGTGTATGTCAGACTCTCTAATAATCGTTTGCAATGCATTATCCCAATTTAGAATCTCAACAACCCCATAAAGTAGGTATATATACTATTATTAGTGTCATTTTATACATGAGAACACTGAAGTTTAAATAGGCTTAGTACTTTGAATAAAATCATGCATTAATAGGTGGCAGAACTAAGTATGTAAGACAATACTTGTCATGTTGAAAGCACTCAACCCATATTGGTGAAAACAACATAAAAGGGGTTCCAACCCTCTTCATCTATGCCCTGTGTTTATAATAAATCTTGCCTATCAAATGGGAATCTTAAAAATGTAGTGTAAAATTGGTCCAAACTTGAAGCTAAGGGTGATGATTAGATAGCTCATTATTTATGAATACAATATTTATTCATATTGCATGTATTGTTAGCATATTCACCTTAGTAACTTTTGATTCCACTTTCTCTTAACTCAGTTTATTCAGCAGCTCTTTACTGAGCATCTGCCATGTATATACCAGGGTTCCAGGTGCAAGAAAATTTTCTTTTCTCATTTTGGAGGTAATGATCCGGAGAGGTAAAACAAAGAAGTGAGGCAAGTTTAGAGAGGGATTAATTAATGCAATTAGTAGTAAAGGGATAGAGACTACAAACATATTTTAATGAAGATGCTCAGGGAAACCTCTCCAACAAGGCAAGCTAAATGATAAAGCAGAGGCCAGCCAAGCAAAGACCTGTAGAGAATATTTCATAAAAAAGAGAGACAAGGACCAAGGGTACCAGGCCAGCTAGCAAGTTTAAGAAACTCTGCATTAGTGAGAAAAGGTACCTTTTAATATCCATATTTTTAAAATAATTGTATTAGATTGTACTTATAATACTGTCTGTACAAGCTCTGACTTGAGAGTCAAGTTTGAGAATCACTAGCAACTCTCAGACTTTGCTATATCATAAACAGCTTTCTTTCTGGCCCTAAGCTTGTATATTTAACTTAGTGAGGAAAAGCTTAATCCAAAGAGTCAGTTTAGTTAGCATCTACTTTTATCTGAATATGTATTTAGCAGTATAGCTCCACCTAAGCAGTTTAGAAAAGAAGCATCTCTAACCACATGAGTACTGTCCTTGAGACTCAAGTTCAGCTTCCCAGTGTCCTCATGTAGTTAACTGTATGATATTAAAATACAAATTCTGGTTCAGGGGTCTGGGCAGGGCCTGAGAATTTGCATTTCTGACTGCACTGGGTGATGCTTGTGCCATTGGTCCTTGAACTCAAATTAAGTAGTGAAATCTTGAAAGTCTTCTGATAAATAAAAAAAATCTCTATTTTCTCCTGTAGATTTTTTACTGCCTGTCAGAATGGAATGCTGCGCAGGCCATGGCACAGATGGGTCTGCTGCTTAATTTGGCTCTGGTCATGATAATTAAATTCAATAACATGTGAAATCACGTTACACAATTAAGTGCACAATTAGTATTATTTTTATCTAGTGGAAAGTTAACTGCCTTGAATAAAAATTGAGTTACTGCTGATGGTACTATTAAAATCATGCCTTAGTAAAATAAGTTCTCATCCACTGGAGTTCTCATACTTCTCAGGACTTCATGTACAAAATGAGCTCAGTTAACATATGGCGCACTTTCCATGTGCTCAACATTGCATTAAACACCGAGAAAACATAAGCAGTCATACAAGAGTCTCTGCTTTCAAGGATCCCCAATACAGTTGAAAGAGTGAAAAAAAATAATTAAAGAATTAGCTGCTAATTAGTATGAGAGCATGTTAATTTTATGAGTTCAGAGGCAAATGAGATCAGTGAGGTCTGGTGTTGACTTCTTGCTCTCGAGCCCACTATGGCCAGTCCTACGGAGGGCAAAGGGGCCACTCTAAGCCACAGGCACAGTTTACTTTTCCATTCCCAGGCTGACTCACAAAGTACAGGGAAGATGAGCTTTCTGCTCCTCCCAGTGTGTTGTTTCCTGCTTACAGAAATGTCTGGAGAATAGATGAGCTAATGTAGATTTCTCTACATGCTTATTGACCATTTAGACCTGTCAAAAGGCAATGCACAAAGCTATGGGACTTCAGAAGTGCCTTGATGTATATATACATACATGTATTATGTACATACACACACACACAGAGCACATATTTGTACACACACATAGATACTTTGAGACTTTTGTTCCCCTCCCACCACCAACCAAGTTACAATCAGTCACTCAATACTGATTTGGAATAATTTTAGTGTTTCACATTTTAGTTCTTCTTTCAGTTAAAAAAAATAAAATAAAATAACCAAGAAACAAACAAAAAAATACATGAAGTATGATAGAGAAATCTGCCTTGCTTGATATCTCTATAGTCATTACATTTGATTATTACTCAAATACTAATGATTTCCTTCCAAGTCTGAGTAAACTATAATAGTGTCAGAATTATGAAAAAAAGCCCTGATATCTACTTTCCATTTATTACACGGTTTTAATCATGCATTTCTAATATTCTTTCACATTTACTGCATTGTGAGTGTGTGTGTCTGCACATTCTCTCCTGGGATTTTTGAAAGTAAGTCTATCTATTTCTAAATATAATTTGAACTTGAACACACACACGTTTCATCAACAATTTTACTACTGAGTACTTCACTTTCCAACAACTGGAACAGTCTAGAAAAGCCTCATAAAAGTGGCAGATTTTAGACTGAAACTTGAAAAAAGACAAGACTTTCACAGGGCCAAAAATTGAAGGAGGGAGGTGCGAGGAGATTCCAGGTAATTTAAATAGCATGAGTGCTCAGATACAAAAGGATATCTAATTAAAGCAGGCAGCACATGTAGAGATGAAACACAGAATAAGGTTTAACAGAATAAATGATGCTGTATAGGGTACGATCTTAATTACCAAGCAACAGTCTGGCTTGAGGCATGGAAAAAAAAATTCCTGAAGGGTTGATTTCTGGGAGTGACATGAAATAAACAATGTTCATGAAAAATGAAACCTGAATTTATGGAAACTTGACTTTATTGGATTAGTTAGGCATAAAGTAACTTAGAACCAGAGTGCAGTTAAAACTAGCTAAAAGGACAATGAAATGAGTAGAAATGAATTACTGGATATCTTTATTTCATGGAGTGAGCATGCAAAGATGCCATGTGGATGACCTATGTTACTTGAGACAATTTTTATTTCTTTGTGTAGGTGCACTGTGTTGGAATATAAGATATTGTAATTTAATAAACATCTTCAGCAATGTGGTTCCATTTCATCATTTATCTGCCAAAGGCAGATGGAGAATCTAACAGGTAAATTCTTTGACTAATGTGATTTTGACACGGCATTTGGAAAATCTAATACCATCCATCACCTACACTAATTCATACTCTTTTCTACAAGGCATCTAAGAGTGTTCCTAATGTGTCCCACCTAATCTCCTGAACTCTATAAATTCTTCCTACTTCTTGTCTTAAACTTTTCACCACATACTCTTACAGATTCTCTCTTCTATGAATTCTATCCTGCTCTCATTCGCCTATAATTTCCTTCCCTGTCAATTTTGTGAGTTCTTATTGAACAATTCATCTCTAGGATATAAAATAAAAGACATATTTACTTTTATCTCTCTATTCTTTATTTCTCTAATTTCTCTTGATCAATTCATGTTTTAGAATTCATTTAGATCTGACCTCCTCTGATGCACTGCACTATCTACCAGTCTGCATTTAGCTACTGCTCTCTCATATCCATGTCTTTGTGTGCTAGCTAGATCTCCATGAGAACATGTAACCATAATGCATTGCAGTGATCTCTCCATGAGTCTTCTCCACTGTGGATTCCTTAAGGAAAAGACTCTTTATATTTCCAGCATATAACAGAGTGATTAGGAAGCAGTCAGTGTTTAATAAATATTTGAAGATTAAATGACTGAGTGTGTTCATGGTTATTACTAAAATCTTTACCATTGTAAATATGAATAGTAATTTCACCAAGGCTCTTGAGACAAAATTTGGAATGCCAATCTTATAGCAAAATGTCTTTACGTCTTGTAACAACTTGATTTACAAACAGTACAATTCTAGCAGAAGTTCCATCCTCAGGGCTCTTTTAACAACTATGTAAGAAAGGTTGATCAAGAATAAATTTTTTGAGAAAATTTTTCAATAATCTTTAAACAAATATCAATCTCTAAGAACTATCTCAGTAAAGTTAGGAACTCTAGAATGATATATGGATACAATGGGGACAGATATTTCTGAAGATCCCAGACAGGGAATAAGCAGAGTGCAGTGCAGAGGATCATACAGCCTTGTGTGCTTGCCTTGATTAGAATTTCTGATCTGACCATGACTAGCCAAACGTAACCAACATTGAGTAATTTAACTTTTCTCTGTTTCAGTTTTCTCCTCTGCAAAATAGGGTAAAATAGTACCTAGACCCAGGGTTGTTGTTATGATACAATGTGTTGTTAACATTCAAATCATTTGAACAAGGAGTAATCATTGGGTTGATGTTTGGAGAAAAGGTAGTATGGTGCTGGTAGCATTACCATTCTTCATGCAGAAAAAGCATTTTGAAAACCCAGCAACTTGGCAAAGCAGAGTATGCCTGGGGATTTAGGTATGGTTAAGAATGAAGTTGAGTTCATGGCTTTCAATTATTTTAAGATCCTTGAGATGATGTGCTGACAGATTATTTATGCTCACTACCATTCTAGGTTAATTACCTTGCTATAGATAAGGGCTAAGTAAGACAGAAGCAAGCAGTTTGTCTAATAGCAATATATTTTTAAAGCATCCACAGGCTATTAAACACAGAAAAATTATGCAAATATACAAATAAAGTCATTTTCTGAGTTTTATACTAGAAGAATATAAACATCATAAATCAATGATCTCTCATAGCAAAGAAAAGTCATAATAAGTTATAAATGAGATACCTGAAACCACTGTAAAGTAGGAAAATAGTAGAGGTGACAAAAAAACATAAACAATCATATTTCTCTGGGATTTTCCCATCTTCTTACTTTTCTCCACATTACTGAGAGACCTATTCCCATCTGACCTTGGTATATAGAAAACTATTTGTAACCACCTCAGCAATTCCCAGACACATTATGTTTACGTTACCTCTTATCTGCCTGAAAAATGGTCAAGGGAAAGTTTGAGACCATACTGGTTTCACTGAATTCTTGTATCAAATGTAGATCTCTCCAGGGCAAGGGTGTTATCTTATTTTTCTTGCATTCCTAATACCTATAAAGACTTTATACTTATGTTTTCCTATTTAAAACTATATTTTACTCAATTTTCACAACTTAGAATTGATTTGGTTTAGTTACATGGTGCTATCAGAAAGGTATTTACTGAAAATATCATAAAGTACTTACTGGAAATATGTATTAGCTTTTGTACTATAAATCATAGTCTTTTCCCTTGAGGCTCTTATAATAATTCAGAAAATATGCAGAAGAAGAATTTTAGATGTTCATGTAAAAGTTTTAATAATTGTTTCCTGGTCTCTTAATAAGTCATTGATTTATCTAAAAATGTTAGAAAGTACTTGCCATTGACCAGACACTGTGGGATCTGAGTAAAAAAGGTAAGCAGTATTCCTTTCTCCATGAAATTTATAGCCTATGGAGGAAGAAAAATGATGAAATGAGAAATTACAATAAAACCTGAAGAAGGGGGGAGGAGCCAAGATGGCTATCTGTACCCAGCTTTCCGCAGAGGTTCCCGTCCAGAAGGAGATTTAAAAAACAGAAACTCAGCAAGAAAGCCAATGGTTTAGATCTGAGCCAAAAGGAAAGGTCGAAGAGCACACATCAACCCTGCTGGGGCGAACTGAGACCCTGAGGACACAAACAAAAAGGTACAGAGCACATCACCAAACAGACGGGAGTCCCCTCCCCCATGAGAGAGGTTCACAGTATACTCCATACCTCCATACAAACAAGCGAGCAGAGTTCAGATGTCCTCCCACTCTACCCCATGG